>AWWV01015018.1:0-27077 GCA_001974805.1 Corchorus capsularis
CCCAAAATTGAAAAAATTACTTTATCACCCCTCTATATTTCTATACATTACTATATAGATACATTGAAATTCTTCAATTGACCCACCCTAAAATAATTTTATTCGAATTGACCTCTCAATGCCACTTGTCAAGATCCGCCCCTGCCACCAAGCATCCAGTTTCTGTTCCCTTGGAGCCAACTTCAGTATCTCAAGCTCTCAAGGAGGAATCTTGGCGGAAAGCTATGTCTGAAAAGCTAAATGCCCTGCTACGTAATGACACCTGGGAATTAGTGCCGCCCACTTCTTAGCAGAATGTGATTGGTTGCAAATGGGTTTTCAAAATCAAGCGCAATCCCGATGACAGTATTTCTCGGCACAAAGCCAGGTTAGTGGTAAAAGGCTTTAATAAGAGACCTGGAGTTGATTTCTCTGAAACCTTTAGCCAAGTTGTCAAACCTACTACCATTCGGGTAGTTCTTTCTTTGGCTGTACAGAATTCTTGGAAGTTATTTAAACTTGATGTCAATAATGCTTTTCTTCATGGCCATTTAACTGAGGATGTAATCGTCTTTTTTTCTCTTGTGATTAGTTCAGGTTGCTATGGAAACGTATTTTGTTAGTTTGCAGACTAACACGAGATGTGAAGGACTAGCAAGGTGAGTTTCAGTGGGCTATTCTCTCCATAGTTTATCAAGAGTTGACGAAGTCGGTAGAACAAGACAAGATCATCTTTAAGCGATAACAATTTTACAAAATTGAAATGGATATCTTCGTCTTCGTCTCTCAATTTCTCATTTGCTGAAACGTAATCTGAAATTAATTAATTAAATGATGTAGCGAAATCCAAGCCTGCCTCAATCTCTTCTCCGTCCAGATACCCAGCCTCCCAATACTCTCCGGGTGGATGTGTCAAACAAGTATTGCTTCACAAGCATCAACCATGCCTTTTGAAATATATTTTCATGGGAATCATAGTTTTGGAACGAACCGGTGGAATCATAGCCAAAGATTATTGCGCAAGCAATATAAAAGATATGCTTTCCAATTAGATGATTCAAGGCCACTGGTTCCTGATTTCGGAGACATGCTCAAGCATGGGAATCACTTGTTTCTCCATGCTATGAGCAAAAATCTTGGGCATTAGCTCATTAAATTTTTGATGATTTAGGAACCCTTTGATCAATGCTCTATGGTACTTCCACTCAACAAAATCAAGATTGAACAAGGAATCTCCAAATATATCAAATCGTTTCCTCCACTCGTGATGCAGCGGAACGTGTTAAATCCAGAAACACACAGATAAACTCAGAGAAATAAATTTGATAAAATTATTGAATTGATTGAATAACCTCAAATTTAGGATTTACAACCTTTAAATAGTCTTAGGAAATAACGAAAATCTAATAAAAAAAACCCAAAAACAGTCCAAATGGGCCAAAATAACAAAAGCGATAAAAAAATAAAACTCACGACAGAAAATTGTAACGGCCTTTTTAGGCCCTAAAAGAAACATTGATTAGTCGTTCAATACGGCGTAGTCGGTTCAAATCAGTTGCCGGAAAGGTATAATAATAGTCAAACCGACTTACGGTTTGAAAGTTATGGTCTTTTTAAGTTGGCCCACCTGCAGAAACTTTAGGCCCAAAATGCAAAACGTTACACGCCCTTTCGAACGGACTTCTGATGGTCCATACGATCCATAAATGATATGCCTAGCTCATCCGCATCAACTCGGCCCTTTGGGATATTTGAGAACTTGATGCTCATTATGTGCTGCACATTGGCCGGATTGCTTGTGAGCAACAAATCAGTATTGGTGAACCAAGGGCGCCTTTGACAAGGAATGTGCCTCCGCCGCCGCCAGCTTTCAAGAATTTTGGTAATCCACTCAGGAAGCCGGTGCAGGTTGCTAAGAACCGTCGGTGACATCCCGATGATTGGCCAATTCCTTGGAAGCTTGCTGTTTTTGTTGGAATAGAAATGAAGAATTACAATGAAAACAAGAATTGGCAAACATCATAAACTCAAAATAAGTATTTATTGCCATCATGATTCTCAATCTCTCAATCTCTACGGCTTTGAGCACATAGAAGCTAAGAGATGTATATATTGGCTTGGCTAGTGAAAGCTAGTTAATTTTTTATAACGAAGATAAAGTACAACAAGGTAGCTTATTGGCTACCAAAAAATTTGCACTCACTTTGCTAAAATTTACTAAACACTCAAGCTTAATTAACACTAGCTCTCTCCGTGGCTCACACACCACTCAATTCCACTCTCAAACTTCAACCCACAACTCCACAACGCTTCCCTTGCCCATAATTTATATAGGCAATCCATTCAGTGCTTACATTTGTAATAGCAATTAATTTGCCTAATTTTACTTAATGCCAATAATTACATTTGCTTGGAGCCTTTGCAACTTGTATCAACCAAAACAGAACAGCAAATATTCATCACCCTAAAACAAATCAACAACAAGCAATAGCAGCCTCGAAAACAGCTGCTTCCTCATACTTCTAGAAGAAATCAATCAAATTTTGCTCTTTTTGTGCCAATTTGACTGCTGATCAAGCTTTTCAAATTTGGAGGAACAATACCCAGATGACAAAATTGACGAGTCATCAGGTTCTACTGTATTAAATCAGACTTACATACTTTATCTTATTTTTATTTTTAGGAGGATACAATATTCAAATCTTATTACAATTATATAATTTCTTATATGTCCAAACATCCATGAGAAATTACCAAATAAACAAACTAACAAAACCAGCATAAAGCTAGATAAAAACTACACGCTAATAGGGTGAGACTCGAAACATCGCAGTTCACGGAACATACATCTTACTATTGAGTTAAATACTCAGGTGCAATTATAATATACTAGCATTGATCACAAGGTTTTTTAACTTTTAATAAAGAGAAAAGAAAAAACAAATAATTATTGGTGTGTCCTTGAACTTAGCTTCCCATATTCAAATACTATCAATCTTCATAGCTTTTTCGGCAAACAGATTTTGGCCTCCAAGCCGTCTTTGCCCTTAAAACTTCAGGTCCACTCTCAAGACGAAGCAAGTGCTCCAACTCAATTCCTTGATGATTAGTTTGTTCATCAGTCACAACTTTGGATAAAGATTGAATCACATCATCTTTCAAGCACTCCCTTCGATATTCTATATTGATTGAACAAAGCTCCTGATTATGTATAGGAGAGCGAGGAACACTCTGAAAATGGTGTGCATTGATTATATTAGAGAGGAGAATTTTGCTTAAATGCATATAAATAAATATGTTTAAAAACTTTTAAAAATAAGCCTTAATTACCTCCAAAATCCAGTCAACGTACTTTGAGTTGTTTACATGGTAATTGTAATCTAAATCATTCCACCTGGGCTGCAGGATTTAGTAACAAAAATTAATGGAAATGGTATTATTAGTTGAGCACATAAAAGGCTTTAATGGCCCAATTAGGCCCATGTCGCCCTAGCCCAAAGACACCCATAGCCCATCTAAAGGGCCCAAAGCACAGTATATATAATGAATTTAATAATACTTGACAGAGAAAATGGGTTTGGCCCAAAAAAACAGAGAAAATGGGGGCCACGTCTCGGCTTTTAAGTTTTAATTAGAATAGAAAATTTGATAAGACATGGAAATGATACATGTTTGGTCCGATGTCCAATCCAAAAATTGGTTAATGCGTGGCAAAATGAATTCGACCCAAGAAAAACTCGTCTGAAAAACTCGAATCCGAATTTGACCTGAGCTCGATTGATTAAAAAGGTCAAATACATGAACCCGCCCCTACCCGAACCCAAAAAAACTCAAATTCGAATTCAATACTAATATTTGAAAATAAATGATAATTTCTGAAAATTTCATTTATGATGTATAGTTTTTTATATGAATATGTTTTAAAAGGTAAATTAATAAATTATATATAAAATTTGAAAAGGTTAGTGACATTATTCATTCAGGGAAAAAAATGGGTAACTGATCTGGGCAAAACGCAGTCCGAACTTGAACCCGAATTAATCTAACCCAAAATTGACCCGAACCCGAATCAACCTGACCCAAATTTAATCCGAACCTGATTCAACCTGACCCAAATTTAACCCGACCTGACACAAGTCCAAACCCAAATCCAATCTGACCCGCCCGATTGCCACCTCTAGTTGGAATTAATGTAAGTCATTTGGTCAAAATTTAATTAATTGTCATTTTTCAAATCCAATTTATAGAATTATATATCAACCAAATCAATATTAATACCAATAGAGGGTTGGATCAAGTGGTAAGCGACTTATTTCGGCTTATTTCGGCTTAAACAGTATGTAGCTATCCCTGTTGATAAACTCACTCACCATATATAACTAGGTGCGCGACACGATCATATCCAAATTAATCAAGGCAAAGCCTGGATAACAGATGGGGTTAAAAAAAAAAACCAGACCAATATTAATTTCAACGTATATGGACCAGCTTTGATCAATTTAAGAAGTCTAGATATCACGATCCTTCCCCCAAGAAAACATTTTTTCCGCTAGGTTACTTTTATTTTTTTGGTCATCAGCATTATAGTTTTACTTAATTTAGCAAATTTTTTGAGGAATTAATTAAGCAAAATAATTGTTATAGCAAATCAATATGTAACATTACTTACAGTCAATCCATTTCGGATGTGATTCATGGTCTCAACTTTGGGGCATGAATTTCTCTCATTTTCAACTATACTCTCAGCATTTATTGTCTGATAAGGCTTTAGCTCGTTTTCCACTTCCTCTGGCAACTTACATACTTTTCTTGTTTTCTTATTCATCATCACAAACAAGCTGCAGCACAACAAATTAGGCAATTAAATATCAAACATATGCATGGAGCAACAAATCATTAATCACTCTCTCTTTTCAACTTGAAACTCCACTTACTTTAAAAGTATATTTTTCCGATATCAATTACACCTTCTAATATACGTTTGACGTTCCTTTTTTTGGTACATAAGAGCGGCCTATGCCCGATTAGCGCACAATATGACCCTAAACCTAATAAGTAACATCTAAAATGTCCTCCTGAAAGAGTTGACGAATTACGAAATATAATTACGAAACGATATAGAATTTGACCTTGATGCTCGAACTAGAGTTTCACCGGTCTTGATGTCATTGATAACCCAATGACAACGTAAACCAGTCCTTCCCGATGTGGAAAACCAGTGGTGTAATTGAACGAAATCATTCCTTCAAAAGTACACAAAAACTTCGTCATGTATTTATTCATAATTTCTCTTCAATATTGTATTACATAGACATTAAAGAAGTAAAATTTGATCGAATTTAAGGCTCACCAAGAAGGATAGCGATCCACCTTAATATGCATGCAACGGTATACCCAAAGCAAGTCTCTTTTACTCATTTCTGGCGTTACATGACCAAGAAGGTTTTCTCCTGACATTCCCATCTTCTTCCTATAGTTAACTGAAGCATCCTATAACCACAAAAATTAGAAAAATATTGATAATTAGCAAATTAATCAGCTAATTCAATATTGAAAAATGAGAGATTAATCTAACTTAATTACCTGCAAATAATTCATTATAGCCTTTATTGAAACTTTGTAGTCGGGGTCTACATCAAATGATCTAATCAAAAAATTCTGTTGGAAAATCTGCCCTCCATTCATCAACCTTCCTTCCAGTGTCAAGAGTTCCATAGCTGCAAATTAATTGAAGATCATAGTAATTTTAGTGAAACTTAAGCTATAATAATTAAGAAGAAAAACATTAATATAATTTGAACCTGCTGCAGGAAGTAAAGTACTCATCTCCATATCATCATGCAGGATCCTTCGTATTGTTGATGTTGCCAGCTGGCCAGCACTTCCATTATGGGCAAAATCTTGAGCCTTTGATTTGATCTTCAAACTCACCCTCTTTCCATAATTCACATTTGAACTTGTTTTCAGCGGTTGCAAGCAAATCGTTGATTTGTTGCATGTCGACGTAGATGCAGAAGCTAGCATGAAGGATGTGGATGTAATATATGATGAATATGCTGCCATAATATATGATTATTGATTAGAAGGCAATGGCGAATAAATTATGTGATCAAAGGGTGGTATGAGAAATGATAGTTTGATTCGCAAGTTGTATTTTGCATGACCTTGATTTATAGAGCTTTTGGTTTTTTGAAGATATGGTTTTCTAAGAGAACATTTAATTTTAGCGCACAATTTGGCAGAGTAATTAATATTCAACAGTACTAACGAGATTTTAGAATCCAACAAGCGTGGCAGATGCTTTGGGGAAAACAACAAAAGTTAGGCTGGGTAATTGTTTAGAATTTAAACATAAAAAATAACGTTTTAGTCACTTATATTTGTAAAATAAAATATTTTGGTCATCAATCAATTTTACAAATCTAATTGTCTAAATTGTTATTTTTCGTATTGTTGATGTTGCCAGCTGGCCAGCACTTCCATTAGGGGCATAGTCTTGAGCCTTTGAGTTGATCTTCAAACTGGTACTCCCCATATGATTATAATTAGTAACCCTCTTTCCATAACTCATATTTGAACTTGTTTTCAGCAGTTGCAAGCAAATCGTTGATTTGTTGTAATATTATATGATGAATATGCTGCCATTAATATGATTATTGATTTCGCAATGGCGAATAAATTATGTGATCAAAGGGTGGGTATGAGAAGTTATAGTTTGATTCGCAAGTTGTATTTTGCATATGACCTTGAGCTTTTGGTTTTTTGAAGATATGGTTTTTAATTTTAGCGCACAATTTGGCAGAGTAATTAATATTCAACAGTACTAACGAGATTTTAGAATTAAACAAGCGTGGCAGATGCTTTGGGGAAAACAACAAAAGTTAGGCTGGGTAATTGCTTGGTAATTAGCTATCCTCAATAGATTGCAACTAATTTTTGAGGGAAGTTACTCAAGTGGAGGCATATATAAGTATTGCAGCTATGTGGTGCAACTTGCTAGAATTGAGAGGCATCGCAAAGTTGAAAGGTAAAGCTCTTATAACCGTTATATGTAAGATCTGTTTTGTTGGTGTATATATTCCTTTTTGCGGCTTCAATCAATAAAAGCTCTTATAACCGTTATATGCAAGATCTATTTTGTTGGTGTATATATTCCTTTTTGCGGCTTCAATCAATAAAAGTTAACCTTTGCTTTTCAAAAAAAAAAAACCCTTATATAGGTAAGATTGCAGTGCTACCATATGTTTCGTATGGTGTGCGAGTGAAATGGCAGATATTTTGGTAGACCTGAGCATAGTCCTTCCCAAATTCTAATGAAAATTGCAGTTAACTTACAAACACTGAATTTTTAGATGAATGAGAACAAGCAGAATTTGTGGCAAAAAAAAGGAGCAAAAAAACAAAATTCATCTACAAGAGCAATAGTAACATCTAACAGTACTACCTACCTTATCCTTTTTTTTTGCAAGAAAACGATAATATTATTTAGCAGAAATCAGTTCAAAGTACATAGAAGAGAAGTTTGAGTATTTATAGATCTACATAACATATTACTGGAATTATCAAAAGCAAGTAAGTAACTAAAGTTGTCCGATTCATCATAAAACATAGTAGTAGCCTTGGAGTGAACTGCATTGTTTGCAAAGAAATCAGCCACCCTGTTTCCTTCTCTGTATATAAAAGCAATGTGCACCTCCTCAAGCATTCTCACCAGGGCCAGTATTTCCTTCTTCAGAGTTTGGACCAGGGGATGGATCTGCTCTTGCCTACATAGTATGTTAAGAACAACAAAATAATCAGATTCAATGATCAACTTGTTAAAGCCCAGATCTTTTGCTAGAAGGAGACCATATCTGATTGCCTGTATTTCAGCAGTAGTGTTAGTAGTAATTCCCAAATAAATAGAGTATGCATGTAGAAATCTTCCATCAGAATTCCTAAAAACACCACCACATCCAGCAGGTCCTGGATTCCCTTTCGAAGCCCCATCACAGTTTAATTTTATGTAAGATAAAGGAGGGGGAAGCCAAGTTATGAAAAGCAAATTGTTTTTTATAGTACCAGCAGATGGTTTAGGAATAGCAAAAGGATCAAGAAAATAGGCCACTTTATGTAAAACATCTTGAACAGATATTAAAGCATGATTAAATAAAGCTTCATTTCGAGCAGTCCATAATTGCCATAAAAACATAGTGAGCCATATACTTTGGTGGATCCATTTCCCATTGATAGGGAAGTAGCAGCCATTGGCATTAAGGGATTTTAGAAGAAGGGTAAAGTGTATGGAATCTAAATCCCAAAGACATGGCAGCTTTGTTCTAAATGAAGAATAAAAAGGGCAAGTATTAATGATATGATTAAAGGTTTCTGGCTGGTTACAATGGGAGCAAGACTCTGTTTCCAGAATTTGTCTGTTATGGAGCAATTGAGCCGTTGGTAGCCTATTATGAGACAGGAGCCATATGAAAAACTTAACCTTAGGTATAGTTTTAAGTTTCCAAATCAAATGCCATGGAAGATGGGGTGAAGGGATATTCCTGGAAGAGAGGATGATCCTAGTATAAAGAGATGCAGTAGAGAAATTTCCAGACTTAGTTAAACCCCAAATCAGTTTATCATTTAAATCAGAACAGTCAATAGGAAAAACAACAATCTGTTCTATTAAGATGGGAGGTAGAAAACGACAAACCCTCTGAAGTTTCCATATACCTATATCTCTGTCAATTACATCAGCTAATTTAATATCCTTTAGATCATCAGGAATAGGATCTGTTATTAAACTACTTATCTGAGTATTATTAAACCATATATCAGACCAGAAATTAATGGAAGAGCCATCCCCCATTTTCCAAGTAAGATTGTCCTTAATGAGAGGGATACATTTTAAGAAACCATTCCAGAAATATGAACAACCATGTTTCAGTGTTGCTTCTAACACTGAAGTGTGAGGAAAATATTTAGCCTTTAAAACTGTGGACAATAAACTATTAGGGTTTATAAAAATTCTCCAGATATTCTTAGCAACCAGAGCTAAATTAAATTCCACAAGAGAGTGAATGCCTAAACCCCCAGCAGAAAAAGGTAGAGAGCAAGTTTTCCAATTCACTAGAGGTGTTTTCCTACTGCTTCTGTTATGATTCCACAGAAAATTCCTTATTAAAAAGTTTATCTTTTTTAAAACATTCTTAGGAAAAATAAAAACTGACATCATACAAATTGGAATTGAAGATAAGACAGCTTTAATCAATGTCAGTCTACCAGATAAGTATTTTTTATACCTGGCATGTATTAGGGAATTTAATCTAGTAATCAAACTATTAAACAATTCAGATGTCAATCTACCAGAATGCATAGGTAAACCAAGGTATTTATCCAATACAGAAGATAGTGGTACTTGAAAAAAATTGGACACATCCATTTTGAGCTCCACATCTGTGTTTTGAGAGAAAATTAGGGAGCATTTATTAAAATTTATTAACTGTCCTGAAGCTTGGCAAAAACATTTCAGCTGTTCCTTTAGGGTAGTAAGACTTAGGACATCAATTTTAGAAAAAAGATAGCAGTCATCAGCATAGCATAGACTAGGAATCATGGGGCCATTTCTGGAAGCTTTGAGGCCAACTAACTTGTTATCCTCTATTGATTTAAGTAAAGATTTATTAAGGAAGTCAGCACAAAGGATAAAAATATAAGGAGACAGTGGATCTCCCTGTCTTAAACCTCTGGTTGGGTAAATAAATTCACTTAACTAATTATTCACTAGAATTCTAAGAGAAGAAGTTGTGATACAACTTATTATACATTTAATCAAGTGATCTGGAAAATTATAAGCTCTTAGACAATGTTCAATAAATTTCCATTCAAGTTTGTCATAAGCTTTAGCATAATCAATTTTTAAAGCCATATAATGAGCTTGACTTGATTTTTTCTTATACAAAGTATGAATAAGCTCATTAGCCAGAATGATATTATCTGAAATTGCCCTTTTTGGAATGAAAGCTGCTTGATAAGGGGGTGATTAGTTTTCCAATCATGTTTTTAAGCCTATTAGTTATAATAGAGGTTATAATTTTATAAATAGTGTTACACAAACTTATAGGCCTAAAGTCAGAAATTTCAGAAGGATTATTATTTTTTGGAATAAGAACAATGGTTGTTTCATTAATTTTCCTCAGTAAATGTCCTGAATGAAAAAAACTTTTAACTAGGGATGTCACAGAACTTCCTACTATGTTCTTGAAGGTTTTAAAGAAGCTAGCATTTAAACCATCCGGACCACAAGCCTTATTAGGATTCATTCTCCAAATAACTTCTTTAATTTCATGATCCGAAATTGGAGTATTAAGCACATTGATATCTTCAGCAGAAAGTTTAGGAATATTGAGATTTGAGAAGTCAAAATCCTTAGGAAAAGAAGAAGAAAACAAGTTTTGAAAATGAGTTTTGAAAGCGGAGTTTATTTCACCAGGATCAGAAATCCAGTTATTATTAACTTTCAGCATCTGAATAAAGCTTAAACTAAAAGTAAAAAAATAAAGTAATAGTGTATAGCATAGTTATTAAAACTTAAACTTAAACTTAAACTAAAAATAAAGTAAAAAAAAAATAAAGTAATAGTGTATAGCATAGTTATTAAACCCGGCCCTGAGAGCGATCCGTTCGAGACTCCGTGTCACGGGTCAAACGGTTTAACCGTCGGGTCATTCGGGTCAATGCGGGTTAATAAGTAATATTTTTTAAATACTTTTATAAATTTTATATTTATTATTTCTATAACTAAAATTATTAAATATAATTAATAATATTATTACATAATGATATAAATGGAAATAAATATATTTTAGCATATAAAACTATAACAAATGAATTTATTTCCATAAATCATCAATTATCCAACCATGAGCCATGATAATTTAAATAAATAAAGTAGGATAGATGTAAAAAATGTCATTAATAATTTAGTACTTATTAAATTTTGTTATTTTTTTTTATCTCTTTCTAAGGTTTATTATGTAATTTACAATATTGCTCTTAATATATATATTTAAAATTGAAAAAAAAAATGGATTTAAATCTAAATTTTAATGAAATATATTAACCCACCGGGTCACTTAAAATCCGGACGGATCACCGGGTTAATCCGGATTTCAACGGGTTAATTTCTTAAACGGTTCAATTGTTAATCCAGTCCGGTTCCAGCTCCGGGTCACCAGGTCGGACGGTCCGGCCGCCGGACCAGGCCAGGTTTGATAACTATGGTGTATGGTGTAGATTTTCAGCAGGGCTAAATTCTTTAATCCATCACTCATCTAATCTGAACTTTTTTTTTGCCAGCCATCTAATCTGAATTCAATATAAGTTCACTCATGATTCATGCTTAGTTATTAGCTAGGAGAGTTAGTCAAAAAGAATTTAAGTGAAGTCTTGTCAACCTGGATATGATTGTAAATCTCTAGTTAAACTTCGGTTTGACATAATTTTATGGCTAAACTACATAATGGTAGCTGAACCTTTAACAATTAATTTTTATTTTGGTCATCCAACTATAAAAAAAGTAATATTTTGGTCACTTATATTTGTAAAATAAAATATTTTGGTCACCAATCAATTTTACAAATCTAATTGACTAAATCGTTATTTTTCATAGTTAAGTGACGAAACTGGCCTAAAATTAAGTGACTAAATTTGTAATTTGCCCATATTTTGTTGACTAACTAAAACATTTTGGTGGAAATCGTCGCCGTCTACAATTAGCCCCCCGCAATATGTCGACGCGGATGCATGTGGATCCAAAAACAATTGAGGCCACACAAAAAGGCGCCGACCAATTTGAGCCATACAACTTTTGGAATTTTAGGTAGCGAAAGTAATCCGGTTAAGGGCAAAAAGGAAAGAGAAATAGGGATTGAAAACACTTTGGAAATTGTGTTTAACAAGTGCAGATCGCTGAATAGGACAAATTTACAACAAGAAAGAGAAAATAAAAATTTGAAAAAGTAAAAGGAAAAGCTGAAACAACAATTAATGCTAGTTTGATTCAAGTTGATTCCTTCAATTAATGCTAATTTCATTATCACTAATTTAAAGTAACATTAAACTAATTTCATAATTAAATCAGGAGTAAATTGAAAAGGAAGAGAATGTTACCTAAGTGATAAAAAATTAAGCTAAAATGAAATCCCCAAAACTCATTGTTTCACTAAAGCAACTTTTTCTCTTTTTTCTTTTTTTTTCTTTTTTTCTCTTTCTTTAATTTCTACTGTCTTACCGATTTCTTTCTTCTCTCTCCTAGCCACCATCAGCCAACCTCGCGGACCACCGCAAATTGCCACACCAGAGTTGGAAATGACCACCATACACGGTCAAACTTTCCAGATATGGTTGGATTCTCACCCCGACACCGAATCTGATCTTATTTTTCGAAAAATCCTCCAAGAAATAGTTGAACCAAGCCTTAACCGAACCCTTCTCCTCCTTCTTCGATCTCCAAACTCCACCGTTGGATCGGCCTGATTTTTGGATATGTCGTTCCCTTCACTAAGTACTATCTTCTCACCGCACGGATCATTTTTACCTTTTCTTTCTTCTTTTTTCTACTTAACTGGAGCTCATTTTTATTTTTTTTTTTAATAGAGATCATTTAGCCCTTGATTTTAGGTATGGGTCATGTAGTAAAAATGGTGGAGTTTTTTTTTTTTTTTTTCGCCCAAAAAATGGTGGAGTTGATGATGGCCCTTGGTAGGGAGACGATGAACGGTAAAAAAAAAGATAGAAGGATGGAAAAGTTGAAAAAAAAATAAAGGGGGTAAAATCGTTTTTATACCTTTTTTTTTTGGCTAGATTAATCAATTACTATTAAAACCTAGCATGCATGTTTTTTTAGAATAAAAAATTATTTTTCAAAAAACAGGTTAACAAACTTTTACAACAAGTTAACCGGTTTTTACACTTTGACTCAATTGTATTCTCTAAACAACGTGAGGTCCATATCAATCTAGACAAAATCAAACTGTCACCTTTTTTTTCTGTTTTCATGACTTGGGGCTAATCGTAGCAATCACCGTGGAAAACAGAGCAAGCAAAACAGAACAAGAAGGGAAGCAACTCCCAAAAAGTCCCACAAAGCAAACTCACCTGGGCTAGGACATAAAAATAGCTAAGAATGTTAAAGTTTCACCAACTACTCTCTTGATTTTTGCAATTGGTAAATTTCAATCTTAAGTTTGATGCTTCCAATTTGTAAATTCTAAACATAAGTTTGCTAGGTATAATTAGGCATTACCTAAGTTTGGAAAGTTGGGTATTACCTACCTAAGTTAGGAAAGTTAGGTTTTACCTAAGTTAGGCAAATTAAATGCTTGTAAAGGGTTTGCACCGATTGCTCTCCTATATAAAAGGGCTTGCAACAATTGTGTTGTCAAGCAAGTTGAGAGCAAGCAATTGTGGAGAGCAATCGTGGAAAAATATAGAGCGATTGTAGTGTTGAGAGAAATTGTGGTGAGTTGCATAGCAATTGTAGAGAAGAGCAGATTAATTGAGAGGAAGACTCAATTGTAAGCTAAATATAAGAGAGTTATTTGTATTTGCTTTGTTATAATAAAATTATCTTGCCTTCTCACTAGCCAAGCCTACAAAGAATTCTGCAAAATTCGAATCAGCCACTCAAATAATGAATGTTTAATAGTGTAATAATTATTATGATCTTTCATTAGAAATTAGAAATGAACTAGATAATAACAATTGTAGTAATAGCAGCAGCTACAGGCTGCAGAGTTTGTATTGCGCCTTGAGTTTGAGTATTGAATCAAAGCTCACTAACTCATTTGGTTCCATAAAGGTATAGATACAGAATAGCATTAATTCCAGTGTGTAATCCCTAAGAAAAACATGAACTTAGATGTTAACTCATGCCATGTGCAATCCCTTGGAACCATCTTTTACCAATTTCAATCTCAGCTGGAGTTTGTGTGGCTGCCAGGGTCTGATATAAAGCAACAGAAAACATTAAATATCAGAAATTAACTTGCATTAGTCAATTCGCATTGTTTAAATCCATGACAATGATGATCAACATACCTCAAAGTAGCCAGCTCCAAAGTTAACACCAAGTGCAAAGTTGCAAGCACATGAGAATTGGTCTTGACCAAAATCTATCATAGAATAATACAATATATCATAGAAAAGATGCTTGCTTGAAGTTGGTCTTGTCCAAATCTGTAGCAAAAAAAATAAATCATATCTATCATTCTCCATTTTTCCTTGCACGTATGGTAAAAGACTTAAGAGTAATATGGTATATACTATCACAATCATCTTCATGTTTATGGGCTTACTTGCTATTTAACATTTTTTGCAAATGATTCTTTTGAGAGCGGCTTTCATGGAACTTCCTACTTCTATTTTCATGAGCTTAGTCTTCAAGATCCTTCACAAAGAAAGGTTTTGTTCAACTGGCTGGGAAGGGGATTCATTGAAGAGGTTAACAGCTAAGTAAAAGAGTATATATATTATGCTAGTAAAAATTTAGCGCCAAATAAAATAAATAAACAAACTATGTTTTTTTATTTTAATCTGTATACATGCTTGAATGCACATGGAAAATGAGCAATATTTAATATCACTTTTCTCACCTAGCAAATATTAATTAGGATATAACAATAATATAAAATAAGAACATTCAAGACGCATCAAAATGGCACCTTACCTGGAATTTTGGATTTCCAACTCTAATATTCCTGAACTTGTTCTCATCAGGATTCCTTGCAACATTTCCGACATAAATCAAAAGGGTCTCGAATGCCCTTCTAATTCTGGCATTATCATGCTAGAATAAAAAAGAGAATCTGGTTTAAGCTTACAAAATGCTTAGTATAGAAACAGGAAAATAAAAATTTTGCAATTCTCTGATCATAGTCTCTAGGGGAAACTTTGTACAGCCTAAATTAAAATATGTATACTTGGCAATAATTCAAGCTGTTTGGGTTTCATAAGTATAATCTGGACATTTTCAAGATCAAAATTATGTGAAATAATAAGAAAGTGACATTTGAAAAGTTTCAATCCTACCCAAGTAATGTCACTTGTTAAGGATAAAGACAGTCACCTTATTGAAGTTTCTGTTTTTTTGGTATATTTACGAGCTAACCTTGTTCGAGCCGGGTTGGCCCACTATGGGGGTAAAGTTCTCCCAACAAAGGTTTTCTCCACTCATAAGACTCGAACTCGAGACCTTGCTTAAGGGGAACAAGTGTCAAACCACTTAAATCAACTCCTTGTTGGTTTATTGAAGTTTCTTTAATAATTCTTCTTATATACCTTTTTTTTATTAGCTACAAAACAATGAAATCACTCATAAAACATGAAATGGAAGTTCCATAGGTACTTATAGAGCAGAGTCAAAGCTTTTATCACAAAGGGATTGTTCAAGTCAAACCTTAGTTCCTGTTCCTTAACCTTTATTGCTTCTATCATATCAGATGGCTCAGGGGACTTATTGCTACCTGCATGTAATTTATAAAATGAAGAAATTTGTGGCAAAGGTTCCTAGGTCAAAGGAAAAGATTATATGTATATTATGCATGAATTTAGCTGCATTTTTAAGATTAGAAAAGCCATACCAAGGGCATCTGATCAATGTCTGCATCATTCTCATGATTAATGAGCCAATTTACAGCAGCCTCAAGGGTAATATTACCTGTGCATCCATGAAAAGATTATAGTATATATCTTAACAAAATATACATAACTAATATCACTGTTTAACTTGAAAATATATATATATATATATATATATATATATTCTTTGAACAAATATTGTAAATGCATCAACATATTCCCTGTAAACGCTAACCAAAATGATGAATTATCTTGTTTTGATTATCAATCATCGGCCCCCTATCGCATTGGCAGCACTTTCCAAATAGTCCCAAACCCCACCCCCAATGAATTATCTTATTTTGATATCAACCATTGTTCTGATGGCACAAACTCAATACTAAGCATCCAGTCAAGGAAAAGTACACAAAACCTACTTTAACAGTGTATAATCCAGCATAAAATCTGCAATTCAAAAGGTAAATGTATAAAAATTCTTCCAATGCGAATTGGAGTGCTCGTTTAGCCATAAAAGCAAGGTAGCAGTTTATGCTGATACATATAAAAACATACCACACTTTCAGGGACCCCTGGAGGAGGCAAGCTGAGATTTCGACAATCCTTATAGAGATGCACACAAATTTGTACCAAATAAAAACAATATTGTCCTGTAAATTTAACGTGTAAAAAGAAAAATGAAATAGAGATTGTATGTGGAACGTTAGAATTCCTCTCACCTTTGAAAAAAAGCAAGGTACCCATCAATTTTCCGCCATTAATATTGCTTAAAGCTGACAACCCGCTAATTGATATACGCCCCAGCCCAACTGTGCAATTGGATGGCCCATTTTCATTATCAGGCCTGGCAGTTATCTCTATTTTCTTTATTCATTTTCCATCCCTGTTATTTCAAATTTTGTTTTAGATATTTTCTATGTAATGACGTCAGCTTACGCTGGCAACAGTTATATTGTTGCTTGATTCCTGCGAGAATACACAATTGAAATCTTAAGTGAAAAATATCTCTTCCTCTGCCTAAACTTTCTCTGAAATATCTCTCTATTTCTCTGCCTCTTTCTTATCTGATCCTTGTGCCATCATCAATTGGTATCAGAGCCACTGGTTCTCGGCGATAGGAGACGGAGTATCCACTCGTGTCCATAGAGAAACTAATCAGCTTCAGCACAACCAAGAAAAGCTCAGATCTGATATGGAAGCAATGGTGTCACAGTTGCGTACCAAGTTCCGAGCCGATTTACAATCAGGCTTGGATTCGGGCTTTGCCAAGATGTCCGCCGATTTGAAGCAATCCATGGAGCTCGTTTTTTAGCAACAGGGAGCCTTTATTGGCTCTTCCCAGGGGTCACCAATGGATGCCACCAAATCCCCTTTCGTTGAAGTTCCTCGCTCATCGGCAACGAAAACCCAGGAATACGAGCACTCATTCACTAAGCACAGCAAGGTTGAGTGTCCCCGCTTCAATGGCGATGACTTCATGGGCTGGCACTCACGGATTGAGCAATTTTTTATTGCTGATAACACTCCATAAAATAGTTCCACTTCCATTTTATGCGCAGCGAAGGTACGACTCCAGTCTCTTGGATGGAGTATGTTCTTGCTATGCGTACTAGATTTGGATATAATGAATTTTCTGATCCCTTGGCTGAATTAGTGAGTCTTCAACAAACTGGTAGCGTTGATGATTATTATGATAAGTTTGAGCCCTTATTGAATTTGTCTCAACTATTTGATAGACAGGGCCTTAGTGTTTTTATTACAAATCTTAAGCCTGATTTATTTAGAAGAGTAAGAGCTGAACACCCCTACTGATCTTTATCAGGCTGTCAATTTACCTCGCCACCTTGAGCTTTGAGGCTGTCCCTAGCCCAAAACCTTACTACAAACAATCTGCTTATACTGCAAACTCATATTCCCCTAGTCCTCGAACACCAAATAAAACCCCCCTCGTGTCTTCAATTCCAACAACACCCATGATAACATTTCCACCTTCGAAACCAAACAGTCCTACTAAAAGAGAACCTACAAATTCCAGAAATCCCACAATGCCTACTAGAAAGGAAAGAACTGCAAGGCGCAAAAAGGGCCTTTGTATGTGGTGCAGCCAAAAATTTTCCCCTAGACATAAGTGTGGTGGTCAAATCTTAGTTTTATCAAATATTGCTTGAAGATAACATTGAGCCTAGTGAGAATGAAGACTTAATTGATTTAGGGGATTATCCTGAAGACTCTAGTGGCAACAATACTCCTGACAGACCTCCTATCATTACTCTGCATGCTTTATTGGGTACTTCTAAACCCCAAACCATGCGAGTTGTAGGAAGAGTCAAAAACCAGTCTGTGCTCATGTTGATTGACACTGGTGGCTCCCATAATTTCCTCAACAACAGCTTAGCCAAACGAATTGGTTGTCAATTATCATCTATGAAGTCAGTACATGTAACAGTGGCCAATGGAGAGGATTTAATCTGTAAAGAAATATGCAAAGCTTTGGAATGGGAAGTGCAGGGTATTAAGCAAATCACTGAAGTGCTTTTGATTCCACTGCTGGGTTGCGACAAGGTCTTAAGAGTCAGTGGCTCAAAACTCTGGGCCCCATTTGGTGGGACTTCAATTTGCTCATCATGCAGTTACAAGGAGAGTATGTTGCTCTTTTATCCGACAAGCAAGCTGCAAAAGTACTAGGTCATACTAAAACTAGCTGCAACTTGTTGTTCCCTACACAACAAGCCCAACTCTTTGCAATGGATACTTCTAACAGCAATTTGGTTCAGCAACCATATGATTTGCAGTCACTATTACATCAATTTACAGTCATTTTTGAAGTTCTACAAGGGCTGCCCCCAATGAGATCACATGACCATCACATCCCATTGAAGGATGAATATCAAACTATCCAGTTGAGACCTTATCGTTACCCCACTATCCAGAAGGATGTCATTGAACATATGGTCCAAGAAATGAAATAATCAGGGGTCATTCGAGATAGTCAAAGTTCTTTTGCTTCGCCAGTTGTCTTGGTCAAGAAAAAAGATGGTTCGTGGAGGCAGTGTATTGATTACAGGCAGTTGAATAAGCTCACCATTAAGGACAAGTTTCCAATTCCACTGGTAGAGGAGCTATTAGATGAATTGAGAGCAGCTCACTTCTTCACCAAGCTGGATTTAAGATCTGGTTACCACCAAATCAGAATGGCAAACTCAGACATCCATAAGACAGCATTTAGAACTCACCATGGACACTTTGAGTTCTTAGTCATGCCATTTAGTTTGACAAATGCCCCTTCCACATTTCAATCATTGATGAATCATATCTTCCAGCCAGTCTTTAAGAAGTTTGTTTTAGTCTTCTTTGACGATATCCTGATTTATTCTCCTGATTGGCATACACATCTCTCACACTTGCAACAGGTTTTTCAAGTACTGGTTGACCAGCAACTTTATGTTAAGCAATCCAAATGAACTTTTACAGCTAAACAAGTTGAGAATCTTGGTCATATCATCTCCCATGATGGTGTTGCAATGGATAATAGTAAGGTTCAAGGCATGAGTGACTGGCCTGTACCTACTACTTTGAAGGAACTAAGAGGTTTTTTAGGCCTTACTGGGTATTGCAGACGTTTTATCCAAAATTATGGGCTGATTGCTAGACCACTTACAGATTTATTGAAAAAGAATAATTTCTCTTGGACTGAAGCAGCCACTACAGCTTTTCATCACTTGAAGCAAACTATGATCACAGCTCCTATACTTGCTCTACCCAACTTTGACAAGCAATTTGTGGTGGAATCTGATGCCTCTCACTTTGGCATTAGGGTTGTCCTAAGTCAAGACAACAGGCCTATTGCATTTTTTAGTAAGTCTCTCTCTCCTCGACATCAAGTACTTTCTGTCTATGAAAAAGAGATGTTGGCTATTCTATTAGCTGTAAAAAAATGGTCTGCTTATTTGCTTGGGAGACATTTTCTGATTGAAATAGATCATGAGAGCATCAAGTATATGTTGGATCAACCTTCCAATACACCTGCTCAGCATAAATATGGCTTGTTCAAATGATGCCATATGACTTTAAAATACAGTATAGACAAAGGAAAGCTAATATTGTAACTGATGCATTGTCAAGGCAACCTGCTTTACAACTCCAAACCCTTACGGTTATGGCTATTGATTTACTGTCTCGAATCCAGATATCTTGTGAGCAAGATGCCTCTCTGATTGCTCAAATTGCTCGAGATAAATCCAATCCTGACCCCACTACCAAATATACTTTTGTTGGTGGCCAACTTCGAAGAAAAGGAAAGCTTGTTGTAGGGGTTGATCCAGCACTAAGAAGGGAACTTTTAGAGCATTTTCACAACTCTAGTAGTGGTGGTCACTCAGGCGTGGATGCTACTGTGAAAAGGATAGCTACTGTATTGTACTGGAATGGTCTAAAAAAATCTGTCAGGCAGTTTGTGAGGGAATGTACTGTGTGTCAACAGTTCAAATATGATAATTCTGCATACCCAGGGCTTCTTTAACCCCTTCCCATTCCCAACAAAATCTGGTCTGAAATTTCCATGGTCTTTATCGAAGGACTACCTAAGTCAGCAGGCAAAGATGTTATTCTTGTGGTGGTTGACAGGCTCGGTTAATATTCACATTTTATAGCTCTATCTCAACCTTTTACTGCTATATCTGTGGCTCAGGTTTTTCTTGACTCTATTTATAAGCTACATGGGGCTCCAGAGTCCACAATTAATGACAGGGACAAAGTTTTTATTAGCTCTTTTTGGAATGAATTATTCAAGGTTCTTGGCACCAAGCTTGAACTCTCAACTGCTTATCACCCCAATCAGATGGTCAAACAGAGGTGGTTAACCGCTGTTTAGAAACTTACTTGAGATGTATGTGTGGTGAAAGGCCTAAGGAATGGAGCAAGTGGCTACCCTTTGCTGAATGGTGGTATAATACTACCTACCATACTTCCGCAAAAAACAACTCCATATGAGATTGTTTATGGACAACCAGCCCCTGTTCATCAACCTTACCTTCCTGGTGATAGTGATGTGGCAGCAATTGACTGGAGTTTTCAAGCTTGAGAAGCTACTCTCAAGCTACTGAAATTTCATCTATCAAGAGCTCAACAATGTATGAAGACTCAAGCTGATAAGAAACGTTCTGAGAGGTCTTTTGAACCAGGTGACATGGTGTATTTGAAGCTGCAGCCTTATAGGCAAACTTCAGTTTCTACAGAACCAATCATAAGCTCTCCCCGAGGTTCTTCGGTCCATTTAAAGTCCTCAAAAAGATTGGTAAAGTGGCATATCACTTAGAACTGCCTCATGGTGCTCGCGTCCATCCTGCTTTCCATGTCTCACAACTCAAAAAGCATGTTGGCAAGGTTCCTATTCAGTCTCACTTGCCACTTTTTGACTCTGCTGGTCTTATAGCTAAGGAGCCTCTTGCAGTTTTGGATAAACGTTTGATCAACAAGAAGGGTAAGCCTATTACTCAAGTGTTAGTCTCATGGAGCAATGCATTTCCTGAAGATTCCACATGGGAAACACTTTATGATTTACAGAGGAAATTCCTCAATTTTAATCCTTGAGGACAAGGATGTTTTGAAGAAGGGAGTAACTTGATATACGCCCCAACCTAGCTGTGCAATTGAATGGCCCATTTTCATGATCAGGCCTAGCAGTTATCTCTATTTTATTTATTCATTTCTCATCCTTGTTATTTCAAATTTTGTTTTGGATATTTTCTATGTAATGATGTCAGCTTACGCTGGCAACAGTTATATTGTTGCTTGATTCTTGAGAGAATACACAATTGAAATCTTAAATGAAAAATCTCTCTATTTCCCTGCCTCTTTGTTATCCGATCCTTGTGCCGTCATCATTAACCAAAACATGAAACTAAAAAATCCAAATTCATAATTCCCAGAATAACCCAAAAAAAATCTTCAAACAAAAAGTAGCCAAATGTAGAACTTTGAAGAACTTACCTTCAATTACTTGGAAAGTTGAAGAAAAAATTATGCAAAATGCAAAAGAAAAAATACCCACTGATTATTATCATCAGGAATTAAATAGAAATATCAAAACTTAAATATAACCCATTGAATCCCTAATTCCCCAAAGCAATATATTAATAAATAATCAATCAATTATTGAAAAAAAAACTAAGAATAAAAGACCCAAATACCTGTTTAATCCTGCAAAAAAGAAACAAACGATACAGAAATAAACCCATTAATCAAAGAGTTGAAAGAGTAATAGAATAGAAGGAAACCAAAACATCAAAAAGATCAACCAATACCATATTGCAGAAAATCACCAATGGCGGCTGCTCTTTCGTTCGGAAACAACATCAAATCCGACAACGATCAGACCTACCCAAATCAGAAAAGATGAAAAAGGAAAGAAGAAGTAACAGAAGCAAAAGGGAAGAAAGCAGAGAAGAAGAATCGAGAGATAAACAGAAGAGCAAATTTTTTTGAATGAAAGTAGAAGAAGAAAGAAGAAGGAGAAGAAGAAGCGGAGATTAGACGGTGAAGAAAAAGAGAAAAAAAAATTGAATGAAAAGAATGAGAAGAAGAAGAATCGAGATTAAGCGGTGGAAAAGAAAGAGAAACCGCTTGAGCACCTGTTAAATGCCCCATTTAACACCTGTTGTAACAGGTGTCAAGACCCCATTTAACCATGACTCTATTAAGCCAAAAATTACAACTTAACCAACTTTTATTAAACAAATGAGACCAGCTTAAAATCCAACCGAAAATCCCAAAAAATTGGAAAACTGTGGATAAACGGGTCATTACCTGTTCTTCATTTAAGCATTTTATAGATTTATAGATTTATAGATGTTATATAAACAGCCAAGATCGGAGGGTTCTTGAAAAGTAATTCCAAGAGTAGTCAAAATCACAAACTTTATCTCATTGAAAGAGCGATTACAATTACAAATTCTAACTATTTAACACTTATTCATGTTTTCATACTCAAACGTATTTGAATATACAAAAGCAAATGTTTATAGCAATAACAATAATTAATTTTTACTTTTTTAGGTTTGGTTGATAGATTTTGGCCTCCAAGCGGTCCTTGCCCTCACAACTTCCGGTCCACTCTCGAGACGAAGAGCATGCTCTAGTTCAATTCCTTGGTCAATTTCATTGGTCACAACTTTGGATAGAGATTGAATCACATCATCTTTCAAGCACTCCTTTCGGTATTCTAGTTTTATTTTTGAAAGCTCATGGCTGTATATAATTGACCCCGGTATACTCTGGAAATTAATAACGTAACTCTCAATTAGATAGGGAAATCAACAATTAAACCAATTAGTCCATATGGTCATTTTTAAACAACAAATTATGGAAAAGAAATGATATTCGTACCTCCAAAATCCAGTCAAGATACTTGGCATTGTTTACATGGTAATTACAATCCAAGTCATGCCATCCAGGCTGCATTAATATTTAGGGGAATTCAAATTAAAAAAAACATTTAATAATTAATTAGGTGGTCATTTAGGATCATTACGTGTAAACATCCTATATATGTCAAAAATAACATATTTATGATCAAGTTGGGGCCAACACATATGGGTTCTTAATTAGATATAATTACTAGTAATTAACAAGGGCCTGATTGTCAACTCACTACAAAAAAAAAAAAATTGCTACCCTATAGAATTTGTGATGAAAATATTCACTAATAATTTTCTTTGATGAAGATACCCACCAGTAACGATTTGTTAGTAACTTATTCCAACGGAAGAAATTTTCCGTGACAATAATTTGGTGAGTATACTACATTTTTCTTGTAGTGACTAATTTCAAGCTTGATATTAATTAGTCTAATTAAAAATTTATCATCAGCACTCACTGTTAATCCATTCCGGATGTGGTTCATTGTTTCAATTTCTGGGTATAAATTTCTCTCAACTTCAACGATAGGCTTAGCATCGGTGTGAACGAAATGCTTAATCTCTTCTTTGACTTCCTCGGGTAACTTGCATGTTTTTCTTGTTTTCTTATTCATCAACACAGCTAAGCTGCAGCACAATCGATCCCAACGTCAATTATTAATTATAATCAATTAATCCAAATGAGAGATTAATAATCCAATCAATATTTATTAATGAAGTTAAGTTTATTGAACCATGATGCACGAACTAGAGTTTCTCCGGTCTTGACGTCACTTATAATCCAATCAAGCCGAATCCCGGTCCTTCCTGACGAACAAAACCAGTGGCACACTTGAATAACATCAGCCCTATTTTTCCAACACAAAAGATTTCGTCATAATCTATGGGGATATATATATATATATATGTTTTGCTTTACAAATCAGTGGAACTTGTTGCCTAATTCGGCCAAAATTTTGAAAAATCTCACATTAACGTAAGAACAATTCTGTAAAAGATGGTTTTTATTAATGAGAAATAATACATACCACGAAGGATAGCAATCGACCTCAATATGCATGCTACGAAATACCCATAGCAAGTCTCTTTTACTCATCTCTGGCGTTACACCGAAAAGGGCATTCGTTGACATCCCCCTCTTCTTCATATGGTTAAGTGATGCTTCCTACGTACATTACATATATAGTGAATTTTTTTTTTATAATAAGCAAAAGATTTTATTAAATATTATAAGCAAAAGCAAGCCAACTGTATCAGTTACATCCCACAAATAAACAAAACTACCTAAAGCCAGCACAAAATCTTAAGCCATGAACAAAGAAAGATCTCCTTAGAATCACCAAGCAAACAAATCAATTAGTAAGAAATTGCAATAAAGATCATTTTCACGATCGACACCCGACTTAGTGAATTAATGACCTAGCTAAAAGCTTTATAATTAAAACTTCCTCATCTTCTTCATTTTTCCGAGATACACCACGGGCATGTACCAAAAAGTAATACTACTACATTAAGCCTTTTTATACCTGAACTATTGCGTCAAGGACATTTTGTCCTATGAATTTCAAATCGCGATAACATGCCCTATGAATTTTCAAATTCAAGACAAAAGTACTCCTAAGCTGGGGCATTGTCATGAATTTGTTAATTTCAAGAGCAAATTGTCTCGATTTTAGTTTAGGGGATCGAATAGCTCAAAGGGCAAAAAGGATAATAAAGCAAAATAAAAATTAAGATCATATATAAAACCTGTAAAAAGTTCATTATAGCTCTTGCGGTAACTTTGTTGTCAGGGTCTATCTCGGATGATCTAATGATATGATTCTCAAAAAATCGTCCACCTCTTATCAATCTTCCTTCGAATGTGATCAAGTGCTCCATGGATTCTGCAATTATTAATTATGATTAATCTACTCATCACGTTAGGGTATATATATAACCTTAATCATATGAAGAAAGAATAGAAGATTAAGGAGAAATTATAGAAGGACTAGTTGTTCATACCAGGCAGTACGGAAGTCATATCCTTATACTTGGGGCTTTCAACCATTGATTTTAAACTGCGCCTTTCACCATTAAGGAGTAGTGGTTGAGCATCATCATGCAAACATTTGATTTTCAAGCCGGGACAATTAAACTTATTTGATGAACTTCGTCTGTTAGATCTTTGCAAGCAAATCTTTGATTTATTATTCCTTGAATTCCAGGATGACAGTGATGACGAAGAGTTCAGCACGAAGAATGTCGAAGCAATAATATTTGAAGATGCTGCCATGATGATTTGGTGGAAATTAACAGTTGATTTTCTAAATATATATTAGGAAAAAGCAAAATGTGAACAAAACCTTCAATTGAATCCACCCCTTGGGAAGTCCAAACTACGTGTAGTAATAACATGTATACAATTATTAAATTTTCCAACCCTAGGTAGTAGGTACTATTTGACAAGTTTAAAACTTCAATTTCAGTTATATGTACAGATCAAATACAAACAGCAGTATTATATTATATATTTAATAATAAGAAAGATTAATTAGAATATAAATCTTGAAATAAGAAATTTTAACTTAAATAATATAGCTCACACATACGAAACACGTTCTGAATTAAATTAAGATCGTTAACACATCTTAGTGAATTTATAAATTCATTTTTTTATAAAATCAAACTTGAGTACATCATGTCATATGATCAAAGTTTTAAGATCCCTATAATATACTACTTCAAAAAAATAAATTGTCTCAATATATACATATAATCAAGGCAAAAGCATTTTTTTCAATACCAGTGACCACTTCCAAAAGTCAATAATCGAAAATTAAAAATCCATCGAACTCATTATAAATTCGAGAATTAGCCCATAATATGCAGATACAACTAGCGGCAGGAGTGCCACCTGTAAACCACGTATTGCACACAGAACAAATATGTGGAACACTGCATTATGGTATTGGTAGCTAGCTAGATTGACATGATATTTCATAATATCTTTTTGTCATTTTTCGGTTGACAACAATATCCTGATTTTCGTTTTTTATTTATTATAGACTTTTCTACCATCAAATTGTATATAATATATGCTTGTCGTGTTAAAAGTTCATTTGCTTTTTAATTAGAACTTCCATATTGATTGGAATTCGCTCAGAAGTGGGGAAAAGACTCATTTTCGATTTCCATATATAGGACAATGATGTAAAAGTTAAACTACTTTCCACCATTAAGCATGTTGAGCCTGCAATTTTATTTTCAAATTACTGTTGGTGAATCACGTACGTATATATATCAAATGGTTCAACACTTTCAACTTAATTAGGTGTGGCAAGTATGGTGTTATATGTGTGGTATATTAATTTATATATTTGAAAGCAGCAAAATATACATGATGAATCCCTTGACTTAATAGGGAGCATTAATTATAAATACAACAACACACATCATTCATAAAGCCTCCATGAAAGAGTATAAAATTAAATTCTTACATCATGATTTTGATGCAGTACTTAAAATTTTTACCCTTGTCTGCTTCTCATGATTTAGATAACTCCAGACAGATTGAGATTGCAACCACGTACGTAAATGAAGTTTTCTTCGTTCCAAAGGGCATTTTGTTATATTTTATCAAAGTTTGAGGGTTATTTTTTCATTGTATATCAAAGTTCGAATGTTATTTTGTCTATCAATTTGGAGTTATTTACTTCTTTTATTTTGTTAGTAATTCGCCACGTGTTCCACATGTGGGGTGAAGTTTTGATTGAAATATATTTTAAGTTACATATTGCAATATAATGTCAATGTTAATTTTGAAAAGATTAAATTTCTCTAAAATTTTACAAATTATTGAGAATAAATTAATCAAATTTTTGTTTCATATTTTTTTGAATTAATTTCTAATTAAATCGAAACAAGATTTAAATGCTCGTAAAAACAAATCCTTAAATCCAATATGCATGAGGTTTGATTAGATAATATAGATATTTCAAGGACTTGGCATCAAAAATCATGCCAAATTGAGTCGAGGTCCGGGAACGCGTTTTTAGCCAAAAACCATATGATAAAAATGTCCCGAATTTT
>AWWV01015019.1:0-54446 GCA_001974805.1 Corchorus capsularis
CCCTGAAGTTGAGTTAATTTAGCAATTGGGTTACCCTCACCAAAGTTTTTTTTAAAAAATTATATATTTTTTTAAAAAAATTATTTTTTAATCAAAAAATATGACATGGCAGATGACATGTCAGCACAGTTGACGGCGTCACTGCCACATCAGCACAATTGACGGCTCCTTTAACGGCTTCTAACGGAAAGGACCCAATTGCTCAGTTAACTCCAGTTCAGGGACTAAATTGCATATTTTTTCACTTGAGGGACCAATTTGCTATGTTCGCTCCACTTGAGGGACCAATTTTGTACTTTTACCCCTAATAAATACTATAAGATGTTTCCCTTTTGCTTGCAACAAAATTAAGGGCAAAAAAATGGAGGTAACCAAGAACAATAGAAACTTGAGAATAGATATATAAGAGGCAAGAAAAGAGCTTATATAAACAGTGGAGGGAAAAAGAACAGGATATGTGGGTTGAAAAGGCAATCTTTATATAGTAGTATATAGCACTACAATCTTTTTAATGACAAAGACTAACTTCATATTTTGTATCCGGTGCTTGGGGGACTGTCACTTTGCTGTTAATGAGGCTCAACTTGCATTCAAATGCACAAATCTGCAGAAGAAAGTAAAGCTCTTCAAGGATTTTGAATGCCGTGTTAACTTTCAGAGGTTTGCAACAAAACCCCCACCTTCATCCAGTTCCTTCATCCATACTTTCCCTACGCTGTTAATGTGAGTCTGTCGCTAATGGGGAAGCACTGCTGCTCTCACCAACCTCACTCTTACATAGAGGGCAAGATGCATTGATTTTCAACCATTTATCTACACACTCCACATGGAAGACATGGGTGCATGGCAGCTCTCGCAGCTCATCATTGTCGGCATATTTTGCCAAGCAAATGCAACAAACCTGCAACACCTCATGTTAGTAAAGCGTAAAATCCATTCAAGGATAGGTAATAATCAAATTTCTCATAACCATCATCTCACAGTCAATATTCCATTATCTATCATATGTTATCCAATAACAAACTTACAATGTCATTAAGCTTAAAGACGCTGGTCATCAGACGTGTACTTGAGATGTCGAGCAGTGTGAGATGATAACTAAATTCAGCAAGTAAAATAACACAGACCAAACTAAGCTAGAGACTCCAAAATCTTTGTTATACTATACATATTGTCAACACGGCTTGATCCTAGTGAATACTATGAAATAGTTTAAATGGTAATAAATGCAGTCAAAGACCAATAAACAGGTAGCTATTCCTAACGTTAAAACTTACTGCATCTTCTCCTGATATCAAACGCTCCTTCGCCGTCCCAGCGGCCAGGACTCCACCTTCACCAGCTGAGTTATCCTGATCATTGCCATTTCCAGATTTCTTGGATTTGAACTTGTAGGTTGGCAAAGCATTTATAGCTTCCACAGTTGCTCCTCTGGTCTGTGAAAAATCCTCCCGAAAACCAAGGACAGAAATTATGCAGGGCAAGCAGCAACAAATTGTTGCACATAGTATGAATGGCATGGCATATCCAATACAGCTAAAAGTAAGGAACACTATACATAACCTGCAAAAAATCCAATGACCAGTTCATTAATGTGATGAAATTCTGAATCTCAGTCAAAGATATTTTTAGTCCCCACTATCTATACCTGTACAATTTAGGAGCATCAGAAGGAGATGAGTGACCTCCAAATATCCACACATTGCCCACAACAAACCACACTGCAAAAAAACAATCTAGGGCCATTTTGAAATGGTCTACTAATCCATTGAGCCTGCATTTTTGAACACCAATTCTTCACTCAGTGAAACCATATAAATGACAATATAAAGAATTTGCAGAAACTTCAGAAATATCATAATAATAAGTTATATTATATTAGTATATTCTAATTCTAAATGCTTAAATCTATAACTACATTACAGTTTATGGCCATAAGAGCTCCTTACTTTTGGCATGCTAATTTTGTCAAAGTACAAAATCTATGTTCTGTCATGATTTTGAAAATTTTTGGCTTCACCCATAAAACAATAAAGTTTTAGATTTTACATGTCCTCCTTTTTAGCAAAAATGTAAAGTTGAGCTAAAACACCAACTGAAGCACAAAGTCAAGACAGTTTCACTCCAATTTCATCAGATTTTCCAGCAATATAACAAATAACAATATTGGTTTCCAAGACCATACATGAGCTTATGTAACACTAGCAATATCTTAAATGCTGATTCGTCCAAGTTGGCCAACAAGATTACTGGACTCCTTTGGCCAACTCCAGCTAACATTTTGATGATCACATATCCAAACTACACCAGCTGTTCTTTACAAAAGAACAACAACAATTTGGAGGATTTCTAATCTATATACCACACCATTACTAACCAAAACATTCTAAGTAATTAGACTTGGCTGCTCTCGTGTAAAATTTCCCACCTTTTTCTTTCTACTTCAAAATTTATAATGTATAAAATGCAAAAATTGAAGTTTGGGTACCAAAAGAAAAATCATTGCTAAAAAAATTCAAAACTTAACTTTCTTAGATAACAAAAGCATAATTCAAACCAAGCATCAGATTAATCTACATTGAATAAGAAATACAAACATACCTTGTACCTAAGGTTACTGCAATCTGACTGTTCCTTGTAGCTGATTCGGTGATACGATTACTCTCCTCATCTGAAGCTTGAGTAACTGATATAGCCGTATAGGGTGTTGAGACTGTTGTCTCACTGGGATTGCCATGAGAAGAACCTTGACGCGAATTTGATGAATCTTGCTCAATACCCCGATTACGGTTACGAAAGCGCCAATACAGAATAGGAAGTGTTGCAACACACCCGGATGCATAACCAACAATCCACGCAAACAGAGGAGCTTGAGGCTTTTCATCTCTTGACAATGACAGAACAACAATAGATGCTATAATCTGACTGACAGTAACAACTAACTCAACAGAAATCCACAAGCCAGAATTCAAAGGGCTACGCCGACGTCGACCATACCCATCACTTCTCCTCATGAATGATGGATTTCTAGAGTTTAATCTATTTGAGGAAGAAGTCTGATTAATGGGAGCTTGTGAGCTGCTCGAAGGTCTATCTTCACTCTGTGTTAAGCTCACTCCAGAAGGTTGGTCATCATGGGATGTGCTTGATGAAGTATCATCATGCCTGGCTATATCAATAATATGCTCTTGATCACTATGACTTTCCACTCTCTCCATTAGCAATGGGTATTGGTCAATTTGCTCACTACTTTCTTCTAGAGAAGAACTGTCCATCTAAGTCTGGCGACCCAATTAGAAGGTATGAAAGCATAGGTCGCTTATAGGCTTTCCAGTTATCTACAATTTTCCACCCTAATTCTCCCTGAATATCAGCCAGATTGGTCTTATATACTTAATAAGCCGTGCCAAGCACCCTAAAACACTTGGCACCACAAAATCTATTGTCACCAACTCTATCCCCTCTTTACAAAAAAGCTGCCATGAAATAAAAATTGGATCAATTTTTAATACCAGCAAAACCCATGTCTTGACATATGAGAGAGAATATGGCTTGTTCTATATAGTTATTACATGGTTACAAAATTGCATAACTGGCGAGTAAAATTGAGCATCATTACAACATACTACATTCACAACAAACACGTTAAAAAATCACCTCAAATCACTTTGTCAGATCAAAACTATATAAACAGAAAGAAATTAGATCCTTAAACAAAAAAATTCATCATAACAGAGACATTAAGCATGGAGAAGACTTTCAAACGAAAAGATCTGATATTTCCATGCCAAAATTCATCAACAAACTAGAAAAAGAAACCCTTCATGGATTAAATCCTAAACGGGAAAAAAGATGGAACTTCTTTAAAAGATCAAGATTAAAATAAACTAAACATTATAATTCCAGCTAAGATTTTCACAACCCAATCCATTATGAGCATTAAATTATCAAAGATAACTTGACTTCATCAAAAAAGTAGATAAAAATTCATTCTTTTAAACATTAAACTGTTTTTGAAGAAAATTAGAATCAATCCATTAATCAACTTCCAACAAAACTAAAAACTAGTCATTAATTTTGCAGACTCATGTTAAGGGAAAGGAAACAACAGCCCTAGAGGAAAAAGAGAAATGAGAGGAAGAAATTGGAACATTACCTAAATTTCCAAAAAATATCTGATAGTATATGAAAGCAAATAAAAGAAGAGATGTGTCAATCGATACACTGATAAAGCTTTTCAAAGCCCACTCCTTTTTCTTCTTTTTTCTATCATTTTCTCGAGAAAATATAGCGTCAGCTTTTCTGCTCCATTGCTTACGCCAAAACAGAGAAAGAAGCGAGAGAGAAGCGTTTCCTTTATTTTTTTAAATATCTATTTTCGTTTTCGGTGGAAATGAGAGAGAGAAAGAGAAATAAGTGAGAAAAATCTTAGACCGTTTGATTGGAAGAATTGAGATCAAAAGGATTGATTTCTATTGGCATCGGTGATCGAACGGTTTAGATTGACCACCCCACTTACCTAAACACCAAAACTTAAAGGTCTAAAAACCATGCATTTTAAAAAAATAAAAATAAAAAATCATGCATTTTCATCCTCAAATAAAAGAAAAAAAAGTCATGTATTATTATTTTCTTTTTTTCTCTCTCTATTTTGTTGCACAATGCTAACATCAATTAAAGGCCTATTTTCTGAAAAAAAAAAAAATTAAATGCCTATTCTACTATTCATTACATAAAATTTCCACATACTAATACTAATTGATTAAAGAAGGAAAATGTTTACTTTTATGAGTGTTAACACTATGGAGGAAAAAAGATAACTCACATAAAAAAAGGTAAAAATGATTTCATACATTATCAATTGTTTTCTTTTTCTTGAGAAAATATCAGGTGTAATTTTTAGACTTCGCTAATTGGGATTAAGAAATGAAAATTTTCATGATATGGTACATTTATAAACATAAAATGATGGAACATAAGCTCTATTGATAGTGTATAGAAGATTTTCTTTTGTTTTTTTTTTTTAACTTCTTTATACAAATTTTATTGTAAAAAGCTTATAAAATTGAAAATATCAAAATTTAGGTGTTTTTAGTTTTTACACATTGTATGGAGTGGTTTTTATTAAAGAGGTGGTTAATAAAACCAAAAGATGTTACGCATTTGGTAGACTAATTTTGTTACTGAAACAAAGATTAAAGAGGAAAAAATGTTACTATATATCTTTAAGTTAAAATATATATGAGGCTGAGAAAAATTAAAGAAGAAAGCATTCAAACAGCTAAAAAATTAGGAGACTTAAAACAACAAAAATGGGGATTTCAGATAGCCACTCTTTTCAACTCCGTAGCAAAATTTTCCACATTATGTAGCGTTTATACATGACAAACTAATGAAATGGTAGAAGAGGTACAACATGCTCCAAAAGATTAGCTCTAAAAACAGTCTATTTTTCTATGCTGCTGACCAGAACAATTCAGAAACCACCGGTACCCAAAAATTTCTTTCTATAGCGCCTCAAATTTTGGGGCAAAAACCATGGAGCCAGCCATCTCTAACGATCTCACCAAAATGATGAGCAAATTAAGAAACCAAAAGGGAAAAAAAAAATTATATATGTATTCGACCCTAAAACCATAAAAAAAGCAATTATACACATTTGCAAAGGAATGCATTTCACAATCAAGGCAGAGAAAATTTTCATCTCAAAGCAACCGAAGAAAGCAATTGCCATGGCTTGCACATTTTCAAGATACTCCTCTTCCCCGGCTGCAAAGCACTCTCGTAGGGTACAGTTCATGCCATCCACCATTCAAAACAACTGAGCTCCGATGTCAGCTGATGCTCTAAAGTAGCATCACTTTCAAATGGCAAGGTTTTTGAATGCCTCAAGCTTTCCATTTGATATAACGGAATTTGCACTTTGACTGATTTCAGGATGGCCTGTTCCCCCATTCACAGGGTTTTGGCTAGCCTGATCGTTCAGCGAGTTGTTCACAGAAGAGCTACGACTACCTTCAAAATAGTTAGAGTAGGGGAAGTAGTCGGTGCATCTCGCTTTCCATCCTACAGAATAAGAAAATTATCGAAGACCACATATGTTACTTCTATCTACCTGAGCAATCTTTACATTATACTCAATAGTAGAAGACATGATTAAAGCACCAAACATGCAAGTTTCCCCTCTTTTGTAGAACAATTTCCAATATACTCAGGGCTAGATATCTACTACAAGGAGTAAGTTCTCTAGAAAGCATATTCAGATACGACAAGCAAGAACAGATACTTCGAAAATGTAAAATATAAACATATGTTATATTTACAGAGCTGCTAGTCAGTATACTTACTCAAAGCGGCATCATGGTCACTAAGAACATTTTGTAAGAGTTTATGGACTGCAATGCAGTCCTTAAGTTTCCACTCCATTACTGGCCCAAGAGCTCCACCCCTGGATAAGCAAAATAGCAAGAACTTAAACAATTACTCTGAAAAGCAAGTTGCACTTCATGGGATAAATATCAAACAGCAGAAAATTGAATACACTAAACGCATTACGTTGGCACGACTTTATTGGTTGAATCTTCAATTAATTTAATTGCTTCAAGTTTTTTGGTTGGCTCCAAAGTATATAACATTTCTGCAACTGCCACTCTATGCATCAAAGAATCTGCAGAACATAAAAGCAGATATTGCATGATTTTAAAATTAACTCACACGGCATAAGGTGCAAGCAGACGTGTTATCTAAGGTCAACAATACCTTCATGTTTACCAAGGAAAGCTTCATTTGCCTCAGTAAGAGTTTTCTCCTGCAATTGACTGCAATAAGAGAAAATAAAGCATTTTAATGCATCAGGTATTAAAAAATAAGAATAATTAACAGCAGTACCACAAAATTCCAGTGGGGTTTAACTATCATAAAGCCATTTCCAAGAGAACCTGATGGATGGACGCTCAGCTTCTAAGACACTCCAAACAAGTTTCTCAGCATCAGTCACAGGAGCAGGCATTGAGCCTACTTTATGGAAAAATTTAATCTGCATTAAATCAGATCAAATGAGCAGTGTGAAGACTAGATCTTTGTTCCTAAAAGAAAAGAATATTGTACTCATGCATGACAATGTGCAACTGCAGATATTACATACCAAACAGCGATGTGAATCCGGATGCTCAGCATCCAACCTTAGCAATTGCTTTACAGCCTTCAAGAAAGGAAAAATGAAAAAGAAAACACATATTAATATAAGATCATGAAATAAATCAAATAATAAGAGTAGAACTGAGCAAAACCATTACACATCAATTCAAAGATTTATAAACCAAACCATCTAATACAGACATAAGTACATTCAACGAATTGACTACTAAGACAAAAATGTTTGGTTAAATCCAAGTAGATATCAAGTTGAAAAGGAGAGAAGACAAGAAGGAGGCTGCTTCACAAATATTATAATCCAAATTTTCAGTCCAACTTAGTCAAATTGATCTATTAGCTATGGTGATCAAACACAACAAAGAGAGAGGCACATATCTCCCAATTCTTGCAAACATACCTGAAAGGCAAGCAAAATTTTCTGCTTTCGTATATTTACTTCAAAAGAAAGCAAGTGTGTCTCCAAAGAATCAGGTGAGTGCTTCTGAAGCAACTTCAAGTACTTTGTCGCTTCTGACAAGGGATCCTCAGTCTGTAAAAAGACAATTAAACAGAGTTCTATCTTAATAGGGATTACAGAAACACATTTTCTGTAGCACAAGAGGACTTCAATCAGGAATATAAAACGCAGTCAAAAGACAATAATGGGCAACCTTCAATAATTTTTCACCATAAGGATCTGGATCTACAGGTTTAACATGTCGTTTCCCAGACTTAGACATGCCACTAGCACTTGATTCTTCATTTTTCTCCTCTGCCTCCTAAAATAACATACAACATTATAATTAAGTCATTTTAAAGAATGTTAACCAAAGAATCATAAAAAATTTATTTAAATTTTTAAAAAAAAAAAAAAGAAAAAAAGAAGCTGATATACTTTCTTAGCTCGTTCTGCCTTTCTTTGCTTCTTCAATTTCTTTTTCTGAGAGGGAGTTTTTGATGTGTCATTCTCTTCTTCAGCAGGAGAGTTCAAAGGAGAATCATACAACTTTAGATAGCATCTGCACTTTAATAACAATTTATTATCACAATGCAGAAAAAACTCAAAATTGAAGTGATTGGTACAAAGCAAATAATGTTTTCAAAACCATCAATCACCAAAACCATTATAACCTACTTTAGAAAAGGCCCATCACTCTATAAAATCCCATTCCATTCCACCATCCCATCGTTAACAATTGACAAAAAGTTATAATCAACAAACTAACAAGCAAGGTTCAGACAATGTATTGCAGCTTTTGACATGACGAATGCACCTTATATCCATGCAATCATCCCCATTCCCCGAAAGAGAAAGGAAAAACAGAGAGACAAAGAGGAACCCAACCCAAAATGAAGCAAAACATGCATGTCTTGATGAAGAATAGATGACAGACACCAAAAGCATCCTAACAAGAGTTAAGTGAAACACGTATGTCTTGATGAAGAATACATGACAGACACCAAAATCATCCTAACAAGATGAGTTAAAGACAATGTAGCATTACGAATCCAGTCAAACAGAATAACTCCATTCTGAATCATCTAAAACCTTGCAGAACCCAATGCAAATACTTCACCTGATTGCACCAACTGCTGCTTTGTGAAAATAAGCATGAGAATGCAACCGGTCTTGAAATATTAGCATTTCAACATATGCACGTAGTGTCATTTTCCGCAAACAATAAGAATGGAAATCAAACTGATCTTCAGTAATATCAGCATAGTGCTTCTCAACAGCTAAAAATTTCTTCAGTGCCCGTCCAAGATCACCTTGTCGAAAGTAACTTTCACCAGAAGCAAGTTCATACCTTCAAAAGAAGAATAATTACTCAGTAGGCGTCACCATTATGATTAGAGATAGCAATATGAGCCAATACACAAATACAGACCACATGCACTGCATGTCATGAAGGTTGTTGTGCTGGTCCCCGTCTTTTGTAAACAATACAGCAGTTTTTTCTGCCAAAGCCACCTTCAAAAGCGGAAAAGGTTGGTCAAGAGTACAGTAATAGTGCAAGAAGTTTCAGCAGTGACAAATACCACATATTAAGAATTTGGGGAAAGCAGCTTTAGAACCTGATCAGCCTGCAACATCCGCTTGACAGACTCACTGTTTACATAGCGGTCTGCAAGATCCATACATCTAGCTTCATCTGCCAATGAAGATGCAGCTACCAAATCACCAGCATGTTTCGTTATCCGACTCTGTCACCAGATAAGAAGCAAATAATACACATCTACATTCAGCTTGAATAAATTCAAAAATTTCTCCAAAAAAACATTAAAGGAAAAAGGCTCATCAAGAAGCAATAGCCATATAACTGATACTCTAAAACCTACAAAATTGAGAAGATCATATACCTGCCTAATGCCCATCAAGATTTCTATTCCATAAAGAGAAGCTTATGTTCATGTTCTATGACTATGTATAGCAACTTGAACAATTTAGTGCACAACAAACATTCAATCGAGGTTATCATCAGAGTTATCAGTTTCTAACAAGTTACAGGAGAGTAATACGCAAACGGACGCTGAGGGACATTTTGGGCAATGCCATGTGTCAATGAGATGTAAGACATGGCAAACCAGACAAAATAAAATATAAACCCAGAGGAATTAAACAAAAAACCCTACAAATGAGACAATTAAAATACTCTAAGATCGACAACAAGAACAAACCTTGACAGAGTATAAATCAATTACTGTTGGTGTGTGCTGTATAGCCTCATCAATTTTTGAAAGAGCAACATCATATTGGCCTCTTCTGTCATAATGCTGCATCAATAAAACCAAAGTTGCTCAAATGAAAATGCAAAGAAAGCACTACATATTTATCGCAAGGAAAGAAGAAGAAAAGATGGTGGAGAAAACTGTTACATACCTGAGCCAAAAAGAACAGAGTCCATAAAAGAGTTGAAGGGGGCTCTTTTGCTGTCCTGTCCTCAAGATTAAACACAAGCAAATAAATGACTAGGCAAAATACTAAAGCCATGGTTGTGTATAAGCAGATCAACAAAATTTGTAGGGTACTTTGAACGTGCAAACCTATGGAATAACCATTATTGACTCATCTGATAGATAATACATATGACTGACTAAACAATAAAACAGTAACCACTATATATGCACTCAAACCAATACAAAATATCTCATCATCCATACACTGTTAAGACACTAAATTATCACACAAGGGCTGAAATTATATACTGCCTCTCAGAATAGTCCATCTAAACATTTGGAATTTTAAGACCCAATACACTATCACACAAGGGTTAAAAGCATGTAATACCTATCAGGGAATCTCCCAGTGCTCTTAATTGAATTCTCCAACTCAAGAATAAGTTGCTCCAATATGTCCGCCTGTATAAGAGTCAAGACAGCAGGAGAATCAATCCTAACAATATCATACTCACAAAAGGTTGTTAGATAGTTTAGGGAAAGAGATATTTAGAAACTTAATCCCAGTTTAAGAAAATTACCTTGCCAGGGTGATCGTACAAGGGGGAAAGATCCGAGAATAAAGATGGGACCCCCTAAGAGTAGAGAAAAGATAAATTATTATTCCAACCAACAAACTAGAAACAACAGTCACACTAGGATGAAAATTTTTCATTTGCATACACACCTTTGTCAGGAGAGGCTTCATGTAATTAACTGCTGCTTCACGAAACTTGTCTCCTTGAAGAAAATCAAGTGGTATCCTCTAAAATTGAGAAAACAAAGTTCCAATATGAGTCCTGGAAAATCCACCATACATCATAAAGAAAGTAGGCAATGCACATCATAACAGCTATACTTACAATTCTTATGCATGAACACATAACAAATGTGGGTTTATGCAAAATTATTTTATTACGTTCCTCACTACCAGAATCAACTTCCAAAAGCTCTACAATATGGATTATAACTATCATACAGTGACCCGGCCATGTCAGTCCATGGTCATGAACCCACCTTTAAAAGTATTGCAGCTTAATCAAAAGAACAAGACAAGATAATCATAAAAGAATCAGCCAAATCCCAATGCTAGAACCACGTCAACCGTCTAAAGGTGCACAAGATGAAAGAAGAATGTTAATCACCTAAAGTTCTTAATATTGTTGTATCAAGACATCAATTAAGTATTACAACATAACACCACAATCATCTTTTTCCCAAATTCTTCATCAATATCTTTGGTAGAAGGTCATCACATCTCAAACCATCAAGAAACAACAAAATCCCAACGAGTATTTGCAAACATTGCCACCCCTCCCCTCTCCACGGAAGAAAGCTTGAACGCTCCATAGAAAAGAAAAGCCTTCTTTAGAATTTAATAATGTCATTACATGAACATATTACAAGAGAAAGTGACAGAGAGGGATTGAGAAGCAACCGAGACCAAATATCATGAACAGATTATCAAAAGGTACCATTTGGAACTTGTGAAACCAAAAAAATTCAAACACAAAACTGAATTAATGTCAATAACAGCTTGGACATGATAAACCAGTTTATACTAGCATATTCCACCAGCAGAAAGATTTTGCAATAAACAGAATATATCACAAACATTCAACCAATTGAAAATTTAAGCAAGACACAAGCGCATCACCTTAACCGCAGATGACCAAGTGTACTGTTGGCCAAGTGATTTGTATAATGCATCCAACTGATCAATTTCATCAGACGAATACTTGCCATCTTCTCTATACAGGCCAAAGCATTTCTGCAAGCCTTCATAATATCTGGAAAAAAATGTAACTTAGTTGGGTTCCCATGAAATAAGGTCAAAAGTAAGGGAATAGTGAGTGTTACTACAAGAAGAGTTATATGACGCACTAGCTCAATGCGTGTGTGTATATATGTCTATTTATTTAAGACATCAACTATTGGCAAATAATATCTAATTCTTGAATAATATCAAGGCAAAGAGAATTTTCAAGTATAATTTCAAGCAGCACTAGATAAAAAAACAAGTCCGTGATATTAATTGCTATGGAAGAAACATTGATAAGTTTAACTAAATCTTTCAAAAGAGCAAATGCATTAGATTCACCTGTAATTATCAGGATTCATGGTAAGTAATGCCTTGTAAATATTGGCTCCTTCTTCTAGGCGTCCAAGCTTCACCAGGAGAGAAACCTCCTGTTCTTTGTAAGTCAATTTATCAACCTAGAAGCATAGAATTGGTTTAGTTTTTACTGTCCAAGAATTCAAAAACATACAAAAGTCTAAACAAAGTATCCTGGCATCATATGTTTTGAAACTTACTATTTTTGCCTCCCTCTTGTGCAATTCCTCGAGTGCTCTGTCAAGAAACCCACACTCCTCTAGCAACGAGATCTGAAGAAAAATAACATACCATTTAACAATAAAAAAAGCTCAAGGATGCAGTAGGCACCACCAGACTATTAACATATGCTATCCATTATGCAAAAGCAGAAACTTATTGAAGAAAGAAATGTGATAATAGGGATTGTAGGTACTCATCCTTTTCTTATGGCCACATAGGTACTTGTCCTCTGGTTAGGCTATTTCCAAATCACTCGGAAATGGTTTTATAGAACAAAAATGAAAGAAACTCAGAAGCTACTAAGATGAGCAGAAGGCAATGCTTCTTTGAACAAACCATCTCTCTCTCTAACATGATTCAAATGTCTAAACAGAAAAGATTCAATATTATAAGAGCAAAATACCATTATTGACTACCAGTTAGTCCTCTGTCTCAGATTGAAGTAAACTTGGAGATGATTTAATTTTAGTTATCTGCCATACATGCAAAATCATGAAAACCGGACTTTGGAAGTAGAAATATTAGATGTGCTAATATAATGTCTAACAGTTTCAGTAAACTAGATTACCGCAAAAATACAAGGGGAAGAAAAAATGGCAAGTTTCCTAATTGCACATGAAAAAAGTAATAACATTATTTCAAAAATAGGGCCCAATTTATAAAGAAGCTAAAAAGACATTAACATCTTTAGTTATTCATATCTAGTATCACATTATTTGGTTTATGGGTAATTTGACTAACTGCATTGGTGTCGGGTTAACTTGACAGCAACTCAATAACTCCCACTAAAATTTGAAATGTCCATATGATGAAGCGAAGTAATGAAAATTGACAGCAACATGCATATGCATGCAAAAGAAAACAAAAGCAGTACAAAAACAGTACCTTATATAGAAGCATTTCACCATGCTCGCAACGTTCATTATCTGGTGGATAATCATCATCTAATGTCCCTTCATAAGCTTCCAAAATTTCAACTGCTTTTGCACCACTGACATCAACCAAAAAATGAGTTAAGCTTAAATACCACTAAGGCTGATGCTTGTAAAACAAAGTAAGAAAAACCCTGATAATGTAAGTGTTAATGCAATGACTTCAAAACTACTCAAGATAACATGCAACTTAGAATCTTCAATATCAAAGGTAAAAGCCAAAAAGAAGTATGGGATCATTATTGTTCCAAATAAACCATAGCAAAACATCTGGCATAACAAGACATCATCATTCAAAGTCATTTTTAGAGCGCTGTTCGTAAACTGCTAATTCGCAACAAAATTTTATAAATTCGTGTTTCATCAGCTGCCTAATAATAAAGCACCTACCTATCTACCTATCCAACTACCTATAGTTAGTCATAACACCTTCAACACACACTTACATACTGTCATGAAAGTGACTTGACCAATGCTTTCTATTCTTTAACCTTTTATAAAATCTGATTGGATGCTTGAATCATAGGAAGCAGATGTCAAATTTAATAGTAACTAGAAGCATAGAGGTCTAGTTCAAGAAAGGCTTCAAATAAATCAACAAAATATTCCAATCTTCAATATTAACAGGCCCTTCAATTTCAACCTTCAAATATAGCATAACAATGACAATTTTCTAAAGCATGTTTCTCTCTCTCACGCACACACATGATAAGAAGTTTGCAGATATTAGCGAATGGTAACCATAAGAATGGAACAAAATCATTATTTGAAGAAAATAATATAGAATGCCAACTACTTGGAGTTTAAATGGTGGGCTACAGCAAAGCCAATCCAGTTCATGCGATGATTTGGTTTCAAAGTCAAAAGTTGTTGTCTTGTCTCAACAAATCCTGACAAATCTCGCATCTGAGCCTGTAATGCAAAAGAGAAAACAAATATATAATAATTTCAGAAACAGCCCAAAATAATGAAAAGAAGAAAATATAAAAACCATGATCAAATGCAAAAAAAAATATATAATGACACCATGCTAAGTTCTTCAGACCTTTTGTTACTACTCTATAGCAGTAAGGCACAAGTGAAGAAGAAGTTAGGAGAAGCACTGAATCAGATCTGATAAGAGAGAAAAGGATCTAAGGGGCTGGTTCTTTCATCATAATGAGGATGAAAGCATCAAATAAAACTGGCCTCTTCTAACTGAATCACTTCCTTCTACTTGTGTGTGTGCATCAAAAGAAATCTTTCAATTAAGATCCTGAATCTGAACCCTCATTAAATCTACTGCTGGAATATCAGGTGATCCCTGTTATATGTATCCTTTTCCTTCCTCTAAACCCATACACATTTTCTATCAAAACTAAAATCTACATTTTCCAAACTTTTTAAAGCAGCTGGCTCATCTAATATTTTAATGGTCTAACATAGCCTCTTTCTTTTAGTTCAGTTATCTCTCCATGCATTCCTCCATTTTAGCCATGTATCTTCAGTTCTTCTATTACTGTTTTAATATAATTCTATCCTTTTTATCCCTCTAGTGGCAAGAAACTTAACAGCTTCAATTTCAGAACATATTTTTTACCACCAAACTTAGCCCCATATACGGATTCGATCCAGTTTTCTAAGCTACCAAAGTGAACTTGCTTTTACCATATAACTTACAACAGCATAATGATTGGCACCAAACCATTTTTGTTGCGATCTTGACTTGGCTATTTAGACCCCACTACTTAAGATACAAAATCTACAATGGATCAGAAAAACGTTTTAGGCAAATGAAAAAGCATGCAAGATGTGTATACCTGCAAGAGTGACAAGTCCCGTAGTATTTCAATGTTGTCTGGATCTATTCTCAGAGCATTGCGATAGCATTTGATAGCCTCCCTATATTCCCTATCTGACCGGTAGAGAAGACCATAAACATGCCAGCAAACATGACTTTTAACATCATTCTACATTAAGATACAAACATGAACACAATGTTAGGTAAAAGGACACCAGTTAGACATTGAAAGGATGGAATAAAAAGAGTAAGGACAACCTTTACGCCTAACCGAACAAGCTCATATGCTTCAGCTTTACGATCCATGCAATTCAAGGTCAACCCCTTCATCGACAAGGTTTCTGACATGAAGGATTAAACACTCATAATATCAATACACAAGGAAAAAACAGTTACCAAAACCTATAAATTAATTCTAAACTGCAGGTCTTAAAGGATGGATATATCAACTAAAATGCAGAGTGAGAAAGGAAATGGGAAACAGAGAACTTCGGATGTTATACCATGCATGGATAAATATTCAAAAAAAAAGCAACCAAAATGACGAACTATTTGAACATTGCAGATATTAAGCCTTCTTGCAAACTTTAAGGAATAAATATGTAGTTATACCCAAAGTACACATTATATTCGGTGCTTATAGAATCCCTAATTGAAACTACTATAATGTTCCACTAATCTCTAGAACATTATATCATATATTATGGACTAGTATGAGGCATCTAGTGCCTTCAAGAATGCAATTCGCAGATCATCGTACAACATAAGAAAGGAATCCAAAAAAAAAAACATAATTTACAATCAGAGGCGTTTTTGTAAAATTAATCCAAACCAATAACATAAACGCCAATACAAACTATCTAACCACAATCATTTTTCCCCCTAAAGTATAAGGCTCTTGTTTCAGAGTATGCATTTTTGCAGCAGTACATTTGAGAAGGCCATAAAAGTATATATAAACAATAAGTGCCTCTTCTGTGGCCAAAAGATAATAACAAAAATAATAATGTCTGCCTCTTGGTTAGAAAAGTAATTGTAAAAATAAGTGCATCAAACTATACTACCTCCATGATCAGGGAATTTTTTTAATATCGCATCTGCAGACTTCAGCCCCTTCTTGTATTGCTTAGTTTCATATGATTTCTGCAATAATGGAAATAAATAAGAGGTCAACTTTAGGAACAACATGACTGCCAAGTTAAATATTACAAAAGTTCACTTACGAGATTAGCAATAGTAGAATAACAGGTAAAAGAACTTACAAAAAAAGAAAAAAGAAAACACTCAAATGTTTTTATTCTTTATTTAACACCAAACCATACACATTTAACTTTATAAATGGGGTCACTCATTGATCAGATTCTGTAAAGTATTGCTTCACAAAAGTCATTATAAAGTTTTTGAACATTGTATAAATCACAGCCTATATTCCACAATCGTTTCCTATTGAAAGCCAACAAATTTTGAATTTAATTAAGTAAAACTCAAAAATAAATAACTAAAAGGACAAGACCAGACACTCACAAAACCCTTCTATTTTCAATTCTATAATTTTCTCCACGGTGATTCAAGTGAATTGTCACCAAAGCAAAGCACATAGAGCACACTTACAAAGATAAAAAGGTCAAAAGCAAAATTCAATCATTTACTGTTCATTATTAACTAAAACTCGACTTCATTGACCAAAATTAAGCAAAGCCAAATTAACTTACACATAATCAAGCTACAATAGCAGCAGAAAGAACAAAATAATGAACTTAATTTCAAGAAAAATCACCCAAATAAAAACCTAATTGACAAACAAGCTTATCTACTCAAAATCTCTATATCTCATTCACTATTAAACCGATTCTACCAGCAACCATACAAACCAGCATCGAGCTAGGGTTTTACAAGAAAAGAGCAAGATGGAAAAAGGAAGTGCGATCGAATAAGCACAAAACAAAAGAGCAATACGAGTAAAAATACCAAGATGGGAACACGTAGATGTACGAATTAACATAAAATAGAGCAAGAAATGGAATCAAAAAGCTTACGACGATGAGTTTGAATTGGTTAGCTTCTTTCGGAGGCAACGAAGCTCCCATTGTTTTGCTCGGTGGAAGCAAAATTAGAGACTTCTCGAAGATTAGTAAGAATCGAAAACGAGGGTTTAAAGAGAATAAATTAAGAGATGAGAGAAAGGGGAGAGTTAGGGGTTTTGCTTGCGAGAGAGAAAGAGAGTGTGGTGGCGTTTATCTGCTTCAACCCTACTGTGAACACGAAGCTAAAAAAAAAAATGAGTAAAATAAAAACAAAAATGAAAAATAAAATAAAAATGTAGCAATATTTACGTTGAATAATGTATTGGGCTTTAAATTACCGAAAAAAGTAACACGGATCATTTGTCTTTTGCTTTTTTGTATGGGCTTTTTTGTAATTTAAAAGATGAAAAGAAGGAGTATTTTTTTCTTCTAACTTGCGGCTTACAAAAAAAAATTAAGAGGAAATTTGTGAATTGTTGGATTGTGATGACGAAAACAGCCGTCGTGATTTTTTATTTTGAGAAAGTCTTATTTTTCCCCCTTTTATTATCAACTATGAATAATAATAACCATTCTATATTTGGCTATCACTTTTACGTTATGTAATGTAATGTAATGTAATTGTAAACTGTAAAATTATTATTGAAGATAAAAAAAATATGTAAATTATTTTATTTATCATTATCTACCATTTCATGATTTGTCATCATCTACTATGAATTGAGTTCAAAGATGGAAGAAGAGTTTAAAGGAAACGAAGATGAAAAATGGGAAACTTAAATCCATTTTTTATAAATCTTTTGCCTTCTTAGTAATTATTTTGACTTTTCTTTGTCAAGTTTTAGGGTTCCAACTTCTGAGGGGGGAGTATTTACTAAGTTGGATTTGGGCTGGAGTTGAGGTTTGGGCTACAAGGAGAGCCTTTTATCTGAAAATGGGTCTTAACTCTTACATGGTGCAATCATGGACGCATCAAAAATCCATTAACAAAAGTAAAATGGATAATTAGGAAAGAACAAGGGGCATATTATTAATGGCAAGCTCAAAGGAACAGCGGCATTGGTGATTTACTTTCCCCCATAACCATAAGCAATGTACAAAACCTGAAATGCACATGCCATCAGTATCAACAAGCTTAAGTTAACTCATAACAGGAATGTATACCGGTACTTTCAGCCCACCAAAAATCTTCATTTACAAAGTTTCAGAAGCAAAATTTTTGTATGCAAGTTCTATCTCCTCCTCTGTCATCTCAATTGTTTCATCGCTGTCATACCCTGCCTTGTCCTTGGAGCTGGCTTTCGTTTTCCTCTTGTCATTACTCTCTTTGCCTCCATCAGTCTTCAGCTTTTTATTTTTTGATGGGGAATCGCCATTGAGCCTGGTTAGTTCATCCTCGTATATTTGCTTGCAGACTTTGGCCTTTCTCAAAAGATCTTCATTTGTGAGTGAGCTACTCTCCCTGCCCTCAAAGTTGGCAAGCTCCTTGACGACACGAGGGACAAAGCTCCACTGCTCAATGATTTTCCGAACATCCTAAACAACAGATGAAATGGTAAATCATGAAAAGACCAAGATGGTAACAGTCAACACAAAACATGTTTATAAAAACTTAATTTCTCACAAATTCCTATTATGAATATATCTCTACTGAGATAACAATCATAATCTCAGTCCTCAGATATTGGCAAATAGAGATAAAAAACAAAAAATGAAAGAAATGAACAATAAAATGTCTTTCATTGGATAAGTGATTTGATTTCATTGACCCAATAACCAGGGGAAAAGAACATACTATGCAAAGTATACAAGCAATCTATACAAACAACTCCAGAAGCTCAACAAATTACAGTCAATAAAACATTAGTAAGCCACCAATATATACAGCATCGTCCATGATATTCCTCAAACCTGCCAGCCCGACCTTGACTATGCATTTGATCCAATTCAAAATCTGCTCCTATGTAGAATACCTAGAGCGTGCCTATTGTTCCTTTCCATCCATATGGCTATTAATTTCGTCATACCAAGATAGTTATCAGGGAGCATCAGCAATGAATATTCATTTGATTAATTTTATGTACTTTAAAAGGACCATATTATGAGAAATGTCTACTTTTTAAATATAAACACCGCTGTTTGTGATCAAGTTGAGAGTTATGGCATTTCGTCTATTTGTCAAAATAAAATAACAAATTAAGAGAGTGAAAATTTATAGAATAAATGTCATCTGGCAAAATTGTATTTACATAAATGGTGCTTGCTACCTTATAAGGGAAACATTAATATTGAATTCACCATGTATCAATGTAAACGTCCAGGAGAATAAATGCATTTTCCTGAGCACAGCATACCTGATTTTGCTCAAGACAATCTATGGCATCTTGCAAGCAAGTTAAGATGCCTTGACCAGCTATTTGCTTTATCTCATGTGATTCTGGCTGTTGAAAGAAAAGCATATATCAAGCTAGTGCAATAGATATTGGAAGCCTAGTGAAACAAGCAAATATAGACCAACATATCAGCTGAAAAGCAAATCAATAAATGCCACTTGCCTTTTCCTCTTGACTTTCCAGCCATGAAATAGTTCCATTGAAATCATCAATAACCCACTTCTTCACATCAGAAGGAGAAAAGCTCTCTTCAGCTTTAGAAGCTTTATTCTGAAAATATGTCACCACTGGTAAATACAGCAACTATGTAGTCATAGTATATTAAACTTTAGGGCGATGACAACTGAAAGAAGAGTGCAATTACATTCTATCTTTACAACAATCGAAAGCTACCTTAGAGGCAACGGAAGGTTTCTTTGATTGTGTTTCTTCAACTTGTTTGGAAGACTTTGTTGATGATGATCCTTGTTCTGCAAGCACTCTTTGAATTAAGAATACAGATTTCTTAGACAGGCTAAGACACAGAAATACAGAAATCAACAATGAAGAGAATGTGTGTAAACAAAACTCCGTAATAATTACAGTTTGATGAATACACCACATTAGACTTGAATAATGCACCAATATTTGCCTGTTAAAGACTGAATGTCATTTGACTCATTTTAGACACCGGTAACTTTATCAGAGCCAGCAGAACTATGCAATTACCATCAGTTCTTGTCTTTCATAAAGCCATTTTCACACAGTCAGAAGTGGTGAAAAATTAGCCCACTGCTATAATCTAGCTCCTAGACCGCAGATTTAAAAAAAGAGTAGCCAACAGCTTCAACTTTCAGTAAGTTCCAAAATAAACCATGTCAGATATAAGCTAAGTAAAAGTCCTTTAACTCTTCTGCAAAGCTCAATTTTGACCACAACCTGACAAACTCACCTACTAGAGTTCTATAAGGACAAGGAAGCAAATAAACAAGCCCAAAAATCTTGGCTTGGGCGGTTAGGACAAGAATAAGGTTCCAAGAGGTCCTCCATTTATGCCTTCTCTAACATGGTAATTTAATAAGTAATCTTCATCCCAAGGAACCAAGAACATACCAGATTACATTACCTTTGCTAGTTTCTTGGGAAATGCTACTTCTACGCCAAGGTTTTCCAGCATGCATGAGGTAAGGATCAATATCTACAAGCTTTTTCTGTGCATGACTGTCTAATATCCATTCCTGAGGCAGAACAAAGCGGACATCTTCAAATTGTCAGGTAATAGTTTAAACAAGCATGAGAGAATAGCTTGTGGAGAATCTCAGATCATACAAATTCATTATACAAAAACAATGTGCTCTAATCCACTATAGTCCTTGTATGATTAAAACAACCATGGGAACTCCTCTGTGAACAAATCATTGCAATTGCTTTCATCAGCATCCTCGTGTTCATCGCTCCCATAACAAATCATAACTTAAGAGAAAACGGGAGTGCTCTGTGGAAAAACTAGAGAATCTAATTGTGTTGCGGCTACACCAACTAAGCCATAGGTGGTGCATTGATTCTAGAAAAACTTCATAGTTCAGTAGTTTCCATTACCTTAGATACAATTGTTCCACAATCAGCTTCAACTTGTCGAAACTTTGGAGTATTGTGAAATGCACATACCAAGAGAGTGCAATTTGAATTCCAGTCAGGCTGGTATTCTGCTCCCATTGCCAAACCCTGCGACCGCAATGTACTACGCTCTGGATTAACAAATCCAGACAATACAAAAACCACACCTTCCTGCCCAACCAGAAAGAAATCAACACAATCCCATTGCTTAATGATAGAAACTGAGAAAACCAAGTCAACGCTCAACTCATAAATACTCAGTACCATAAGTTTGGAAAAGTTATTGCTTGAACTAGAGCCATGCCCATTGGCATCATTTGACTTGTTTCCATCTGATTTACTCTCATTCTCTCTTGAACTCATCCATGATGGAAGATTTCGATTTTGGGTCTTTCCACCACCACTTTGGCTTGTCTTTGAATCAGACATGTTGAAAGAAGACCGCCTCGAAAACTACAACAATCTTTGTTCAATTTTTGATACCATGCAAGCAAGCTGTTTCAGCGTACACATTAATCAGCGGCAACAACTGAAGGAAACTTCCACTTTAGACCATAGCTAAAAGAATAAAGTGATTACAAAAAATGTCCATTTGAAATTCATACTCTTAATCTTTGCATTGCATGTCAAATCAATAATCACAAACAGAAAAATTACTACCAGTTCTTATGATTATAGGATAAATTTTTCTAAACATAAATAAGACAATGAATTAGAAATTAAAGCTGGAAAAGAAATTCGAAAAGAGAAGAGAAAGAACCTGTGTTTTCTTCTGTTTTGATAAACTGGAAGGAAGAAGCGTGCTTAATTTGGGTTTCTTTCCGGGCACCGCCACCGGGATTATAATACTAGGCTTTGCCTGGCATATGAAAAAATTTCACTTCTGATAACAGGCCAGTAACAATGTTTTATTCTTGATAGAGTGCCACATGTACAAATCTGGTGGACGTGCCGGAGTGGTTATCGGGCATGACTAGAAATCATGTGGGCTCTGCCCGCGCAGGTTCGAATCCTGCCGTCCACGCCCTTTTGTTATTCTTTTGCGAAGAAATCATAAATGGCTTTTTTTCTTCTTTCAATTTGCACCCCCCCTCCCCAACCCAAAAGTTTCCTAGTTCTTTTTTTTTTTCCTGAACTAACACATATGTTGGCCAAAAACAAAAAAGAACTCTGCACATGTATAATTAACTTATGATATTCTTTAATTTCTTTTTTAGTACTTGAAATGAATGTTTCAATTTAACAATTGACACAAATATAAAAGAAAAATACTTTCCTTGAGTGTTTAATTTTATCTACTTATAATTTCAATATACATTTTTTTGTTGTCAACATAAAGGAAGTGGAAATTCTAAGAAAGCATCTACATGCTCATGGACAAATCTTGAAGCATGGAATTGAGGGGGTCAAATTGAATACAACTATTTTTAAGGGGCCAATTCATAATTTTCCATAAATTATATGTAAATATATACGTATGATAAGGAAATTTTAAAAAAATTTTGGGGGCCAAGACCCCTTCGACCCTTGTCTACGATCTGCCCCTACACATGTTTAATGAAAGTCAATGCATGAGTCTGTAGGCGTACTCTATAATATCTCATAATCAACATCTATGTTGCAATCCAGTTATGTCATTTACATGATTAATACAAGTTTACAATGTATATACATCCATACAAAAATTGCCTTATTTGCATGATTTTCATATCATGACTTATATAAGTGAATAAAATAGCTCTTATGATTCAATCATCAATGTGGATGAGAAAGTGTTATCAAAATTCAAATCTCATGGATTTGTGTATGTCATCGAAACATTTCTTGTTTTGTTTGATATTAGGTAGACGTAACCTTTTTTTCTTTTTTATGTTCTTTGTGTGATGCATAAGAGCATATTAACTCCCCTTCATCTCAAAACAGCCCAAGACATAGTAACCATTCATGCCTAAAAGGTTATCTTGCAGATATTTCATGAGCTCTTGCGGTGGACGAACAAAGCTAGTCACCTCAACTATTCTCAAATACCTATGACATTTGTTACATTACATAATCACAATGGAGTAACAATTACACATTTTTGAATTCTTAACCACTAGAGTATATCCTTCAGGGACCAAATAGAGAAAATACTATTTCACTGATATATAGGTTTTTTAGGATTGAAGATATCGATTCACACAACTCCATTTGCACATTATTGATATTGGGTTAATGAGTAATATTGTGAGAAATAGTTTATCTGCATCCTGCATATTGCAATGCAAGTTCAAACTCAACATTTTCAAAGAAGTATCAAAATTGAATGGCTAAATAGTAAATACTCAATTTATCCCTTAATTATCACAAACAAAGGAATGAGTTGGCCACTCATATTATATTTGAGACAGTTTATTAACTCTTAAAATTTGATCTTTAAATAATCTGATCATCGCGTTTGATTTTTTTGGACAATGTAGTCCAAATTAGACTAAATATGGCCACGTGACTAACAAAGTGTTGACGTGGTGTTGAACGTTGAAATGATAACATTTTTTTAAATCAAATTCCAAGCAACAAGGGACCAAATTATTCGAAAAATAAATTTGAGGATCAAATTAATCTAAATATAAAATACGAGGGGTTAATCTATTGTTTATATAATGTTTGAGGGGCTGAATTGGGCATTATTCCATTAGAATTTTGCATTGAGACCATTATGAATCAAATCCACTACCTTTTGCTACCAAAAGAAAAACCTACTACCTTTTTTTTAAAGCAAAGAATCAAATCCACTACATCCTATCTTAATCCCACCATGTATTATTTTTCTTACCACAGCCCCAAAAGTGGAAGGAAAAAAATGAAGTTACGAAATGAAGAAATATCTGTAAATACAAGGAGTCAGGGATAAATTTGACAAAAGCAAATAGGATTAGTACGGTCAGTCTCGCAGAAGTCAGAACACAGTAAAATCGTTTTAACTTTCCATTATTTTTCCCAAATTTGGCTTTGTCAAATCCACTCCCGCTCACTTCCCTTTTTCGAATTGAAAACAGACAGTCACTCGCTGTTTCTCTCTCTCTCAGGCGCTCTACACTACACTACAGAGCGATAATGAGCCGATAATCCCAATCTCAAGCACCCGATAAAAGCCCATAAAAGAACAAGAAAATGCGTGCCCAACCTCCCGCTCCAGATCCGCTTGAGGCCTTTTCGGGTCTCTCCCTCTTCCCTCGAACCTTGGGTTCCCTCCCTAACCCTCCTCCACCTTCCGGCACCGACGATCTTCAACACACTCACGATTTCCTCAAATCCATGGTTTCTCTCTTTCTCTCTCTTTATTTAGTTCATTTCCCCCAAAGTTATTTCACAGTTTATAGTTTTGAGTTCATTCATTTCGTTGTTTAAATGTAATTTGCAGCCATTGCAAAGTCCTAATAAGCTCTTAGAGCAAGCCAAAGAGATTGTAGATAATTGTTCAGAACTCGTGAACTTGGATACGACAAGCTCTGTTGCTGAAGTAATGGAAAATCCTCGGGAAAGAAGACCTGCTTTAGGCCGTAAACGAGCTCGTTTTTCCTTGAAACCTAACTCGAGGTTAAGATTACTTGATTAATTAGTTAATTGTTTACTTAATTTTATGCTTTTCTTGTGGACTTGTGGTATATTTAGGTGAATTTAAATTTAAATTTCTTTGATGTTTTTTATAGTCAGCCTACTGTGAGTTTGGAACCGAGTATAGACATCGATAAATTGAAAGATCCAGAAGAATTCTTTATGGCTTATGAAAGGGCTGAAAGTAAGTTTTCTGCTTAATTACTTTTTTGTTTTTGGTTGGGAATTTGAATCTGCAACTATCTGTATGAACTTAGCTCTTTGGATTTTTCTTTTTTGCCTTTGTTTTGTTAATGTAGATGCCAAAAGAGAAATTCAGAAACAGACAGGTGGCGTTCTGATGGATTTGGATCAAAATAGCCAGTCTCTGGCAGCCAGACCTCGTCGCCCTGGGATGTTGCGGTATGATTAATTCTTTCTGTTTCAGTCAATTTCTTTTATGCTATTTCCCCCTAACATTTTGATGAGATATTTAACATATTCTCATGATATGTTCAGGAAATCAGTTAAGAACAAACATCGCTATTCTACTGCTATGTCCCCTCTTGAAAACTTAGAGGAGGAAAATGCCAGTACACTTTGCGACTCTCAACAAGAAAAACATGACATGGATGTTGAATTAGAAGAGAAGGAATTGGCTGGTAAGTCTAGATTTGTCCTATGTTGTTATTTTATTCTGTCCCTGCATGGACATTCTAAAACTAACCTGCTATATTACTTGATTTTTTTAGTTTATTTTCATAATGTTGAAAAATATGCCCTTATGTATATGTTGAGATGTTGTATTCTCTATAGGCTTGGCAACCAATGCAGAGAACAGGGTTAATGAAGAGCACAGGGTTAATGAAGACAACAGGGTTGATGAAGAGAACAGGGTTAATGAACTTCTGGATCAATTGCTTACAAGTGATTTTGATGGGGATGAGACGGTCAGTCTTTTACAGGAGCACTTGCAGATCAAACCTATTGATATGGAGAAAATATGCCTTCCTGACTTGCAAGGTATTCGGAGGATTGATTTGAAGGCTTCTAGAAAAAGCTTGGCAAAGCCAAGAAATTCTTCAACAGACATACCTGAGAATTCGGTTCATTATGTAGCTTCTCCCACTCCGCCAAAAGGTCCATTGGCTTCAATATCATTGCTGAAAAAACGGATGTTACTGTCAGATTTACCTAGTGATCCGTTTTCAACTGATGATATTGACCATTCACTGGCGAGGGATGCATCTCCTGTAAAAAATATTAATAAACAATCTGATCTGGTAGATACAGAAAGGGAAGTGCGTCTGTCTCCCAACGACAATAGAAGAACACAAAAACAGGATGAAAGTTCTGCTCATCCTTTAGCTTCTCCTACTCCTCCAAGAAATCCGTTCGCTTCAATGTCATTGCAGAAGAAACAGCTGTTGCAGTCAGATCCACCAAGTGCTCCTTTTTCAGTTGATAATATTGACCGATCACCGGGGAGAAATGCATCTCCTACTGAAAGTATCAATAAACAATATAGTCAGGGGGGTGCAGAAAACAGACTAAACATGTCTCACCTCTTAAAGTCTCCTATGTTAGAAGCAAATCAAACTGAAATAGCTAATGCCGGATCTGAGCTTGATGGGAGAGATTTTGCTGGTCTCTTTGACAAATTTGTAAATGATAATGCAAGGAGGTTTGATTCTGGTATTGATATGGTCTCAAGTGGATCTCAGGCTGACTTAGAGCGTAGCAGGTTAAATAGGCCTGAAACTGATGCTGATAGTCATTCTATCAACCCAAATGAATGTGATGGAAGGGTGAGTTTTCCTACTGGCTTTTTAACATTTAGTTTTTGCAGTTTAGTGAAAGTCTTTGTTACTGAATGTTATACTCTGAGATGTTGCGACAAAACACAGGTGGAAGATATTTTGGTCGTACCAGGGGTTTCTGCTCAGACCCAACTTAATGAGGAAGCCCCAACTGTTAATGATCCCCATACCACTCAGAGGGAGTCAGGTATGATTATTTCTCTGCTGTCAATGAAATATTCTTATGGGATGGGAATGCAAATGACTGATCTAAAATGCCTCAGTTACAAGTTTGATTGATTTGTTTTAATTCATTTTATGGTTGCATGAAGTAGCTTAGTCATTTGTTATAAAGGATGCTTTATGATTTTTGCAACTGAAAGAAGTTTATTCCTAATTAGCCTCTTTCCCTTTTACTCTTATGTCTTCTAGGGGAAAATAGCAAAGTTTCTATAAAAGAAGGGTAAAAAGAAAAAGAACAAGAAAAAAAGATTGAGAAACCTGATTTGCTAGTCATATTATTGTGCTGCTTTTGATGGTTTCAGTTTACCAGTTTTCTTTATGCACATTTTCATTCCCTAACATATGAATCTAATTATGGCCAAAAAAAAAAAACAGATGAATCTAACCCGGCTATGGATGTGGACCACACGGTTGATGAATCTTTGAGAACTGCAGAAGGTGGTCAGGAGCTGCGAGAGGTATGTACTTCCTGTTGATTTGTCTTTGCTTATTTTTCTACATAATATGGCAGTTGACATTCATTTTAGGGAGCTCTGTAGTGCTCTTTTATATTTATAGAAGCTATGCTATTTGTAGTTTCCAAAGATTGATTTTTTCCTCCTTTGATTGTGCTTAATTCTGAAACTTGCATTCTCTGGTCTACTCTCTCTCAGTGCAGCTAGAGCTTACATATCATTACAAACTTAAACGGCTTTCTGTAATTTGCCATTCTTTTAAAACTTTATACCACAAAGATTGATTTTATGGCAATGAAATTGGGATGCATCTCAAAGCATAGAAGCTGTGATTTCTGTTTTCTGTCTAACCAGGGGAGATACATGCTGTTAGTGCATTCCGCGTAAATTATCATATGATATTATCTCGTCATCACTTGTATTTGGTGAATTTGTTTTGTTTTTTAGCCGCGGGGGAGAGAGAGTGTGAAATAAGACTCATGCCTGCTTTCCTTTACTTCCCTTCCTAAAATTTTTTTTGACTTTATAATTTTCTTCTTTGATCTGTTTCTCTAGGAACAGACTAAGAAGGGCAAAGCAAAACCACGTCCACGCAATGAACGCAAGAGGAAAGCAGTTAATCGGAGACAAAGCCTTGCAGGTATTACTAAAACCGAGAATTCAACTTGCATAATGAAGTTTTCTGGTAATTCTATTGGAATGACTTGTTGCATTTTCTCTCTAGGTTCTGGTACTACAGTTGATACAGAAGGGAGACGACGAAGCACGAGGATCAGGTCAAGACCTCTGGAATTCTGGAAAGGGGAAAGATTTATATATGGACGCATCCATTCAAGTAAGTACTTGTGGTCTCTCTTTTTTGCTGTAATCCAATGCAAAGAATATATTGTGCCATTATAAGTGAAACAAAATTTAACTTCTGTGGTTTTGGAAGAATTTTAAATTTCTGTAAAATTGTTCTTTGCAGCTGATATGTGCTTCATCAGTAATGTTTTAGTTAATATATTATACTAATTACTTTCAAATTTCTGTTTCCTGGTGAAGTTTTTCAATGATAGTTTTTCCACCATAGAGTTTCAAATGCAATGCTGACTAAGCAAACTCACCATCAACTGATTTATAGGCAGTTATAATCAGTGTTAAGAGATTACCTAAATATGTTTCTTATCACTGTACAGTTAGGATGCTTTTATATACAAACCGTGTAGTATTGCATTGCATGTCTTGGATTTACAAGCATAAGATTGCACGTCTTCATACAATGTCCATCTGCACAAGACTTTGTTTATGTGGTTGAATTTGATTTCGATTTGTTTTTCTAACAGGTTTGGCAACTGTAATTGGGATTAAGTATGAGTCTCCCGGGAAGGGTGATGGTACTTTAAAAGTCAAGTCTTTTGTTAGTGACGAGTACAAAGATCTGGTCGAGCAGGCTGGTATGTATTGACGTGGGTGTAATTGTTGTTTATGGACTCAAAGACAAATTGGGAAATGCTGTAAGTGAGGCATCATTTGATGATCTGAGCATTTGTTAAACTGCTTCCTTTTCCAGATTTATACATGTTATGCATTTTGTTTAGTAGTAGGGAATTAGGGATATTCCAATGTGGATAATGTTATCATTCCATGTGAATTTTATGATGATCAGCAAGAACTGAACCTTGACATGTATATTACAATAGTTCATATTTTCATTTTGAACTTGTATCGATGTACTAGACGTTTTCGACGTATTCAATTGGGGGATCTTTTCATATGGATTGCACCTGAGACATTCAATTCTGACGTTATTTTAGCATATCACTATCTCTTTCATTGTTTTTTTTTTTCTACAGAACTTCCACAGTTCCTGAAACAGGGAACAATATAATGAATGATACGTAGTTGATGACTTCATTTCCTCTCAAAAAGAGAGAACAAGGAAAAGAAAGAGAACTTGGATTCGTGCTTCTTAATTTTTCAATCTGTTTCATTGTCTAAATCTAATTGACCAAGTTTTCTTGCCCAAAGCATCATAGGGACCTTGACTTGTTATGACAATTTCGTCCTGAAGTGTAAAGTTGCCATAGAGTCGGCTCATGGTCGAAGTTATTCCCATTTTATTTTTGTGGAGAGCTTACTCGGTCTGGACTCTGGGCTTATTCGTGAAATATGCCAATATGGGTTTTGATTTCTTCAATCTGTTTAGTTGTAAAATTACAAAATAGAAAATGAGAGTAATTTCGCTTTTGGAAGCTTTCATCAAGTTTCGAGACACCTGGGCTTGTATATATTCCATATAAGCCAAATACGTACAATTTCTCCTCTTACTTTATATAGTCAAAATAAAAGAAAAATGTGGGACAGCTGATAATTAATTTTCTAAAGAAGCATGTTTAGGGAAGAAAGAAAGTGCATTAAAATAAGTGTCCATATTCAAATTTATTTGAGCAAGTAAAGAATCAGATTCATATGGTCGAGGACAAATTAAGTTTTTCCCATGGAAAAATGGGGAAAACAACACAATTGGTTTGGAGGAAAAGTTAGCCCAAAAACATGCCGAAATTTTGGACCATATGCTTCCATTCCATATAGTTCCATGTTTCTCTAATTTTATTTTTAATCATGTTTAAAAAATTCATCCATATTCGTCCAAAGTTAGGATTTTTTTTACAGATTTGAGATTTGGGTTCTCGATTTATACATTCCAAGGCAAAAACATAACTCCCTAATATAAAGAAAATAACAATAATTCTTCTAGTTTTCGTAATCGTCATTGGGTTTATCTTAATGTTAATTAACAAACTAAAACAAATGAGGATTTCAATTCGAACCGTTCAAATGTCAATTTGAAGGTACATAATAAATGGCAATGGCCAATGGGTATCTTTCTGTTTAACTTTATCCAAATGTTTGTATCTTGTTTTTCACTTTAGGTGGAATACGTCACATGGTTTCTAGAAGGCCATTGTGACAATTTAAATTTCATTCATTGTAGAAAATAACAATTTGGCTTTTAGCATTTTTCTCAGGTTTCTTCTTCTTGTTTTCTTTCTAGAAAGATATTCTCAAGGATTTGGGAATTGGGAGTGAGCTTAAGATTCAAACTTTTGCTTAATGTACAAACAAACAATAGACTCCTGTCTTTTGTTTTAGTGATAAATAGTGTATTATTAAATTTCATATGTGACATCTACTTTGGAATATTCACAATTTTTAGGAATCATGGATGAGAACAAGACACATGTAAACGTGGATATCGATTACGACTTTAATTTTATGTAACTGTCGGTCCATTTTTTTTATTTTTCACCAATGTGTCATCCTCTTACTAGAAGAATTGCATGCTCCATGTTGCCTCATATTAAGCTAGGATAGTGACATTATGCTTAATTTTATCAATTAATAATGGCATAATAATAATAATAAATCATGTTGTTCATAATTATTTTGTTTGGATTATAATCTGGCAGTAAAAACCTTTGTCTCTTAAGTTTCTTTTTGAAATCAAATTTGCCTCTAAACATTGAAGTATATTAACTTTTAGCTTCTTCAATTGTTTGTACCCCTAAACATATATGGTGCTAATTAGAAATTGTACTATATTTTAGGAAATGAGATTTTAGAGGTTTTGGTAATTCTAAAATAGCCTAATTCTCCTTTAGATTTTAGGCTAATCTTATACCATACATACCATATATGAACTTTTACTCTCTATGTTATGGATTTCCCACAACCATGGCTAAAGTACCCTTTTGCATCTTAAACTTTGTACAGATTAACTTTTTACACCTTAAAGTTTTATTTTGAACTTGCGACCCATATATATAGCTCTTAGATATATAATAAGTTCATGTGATACATAAATTATCTTCAATTAATAATTCAAAATGTTCATTATATATAATATTTTGAAGGAAAATGTTCATTATCATAATTATTCAGTATTATCACTTGTGATTAGTTACGTGTCAAATAATAGCTACTCAATTATTGAAGGAAAGAACCTCAAAACATAGATCAATCATACTAATATATATTGTCTTATCGATTTGATTGTAGTAGTTATCCAATTCTAAAGACCACAAAAGCACAATTAGATGTGGGTCCAACAATCATAGAAATCACTAAATCAGGCATATATATATATATATATATATATATATATACTTTAATGATTGATTAGTTTCGTTGATGCTTAGATATTTATATCCAAATCTAACACCTCCATCGTACTCTCTCCATTTCATATTATCCGTATTTTTTGGGTCAAATCAATCATACATTTGATTTTTAATTATAAAAATATATATACAATCAAATTTTCAAAAAATATGTTTTGAAAAGTTTAAGACTTAACTTAATCAAAACATAATTTTTTTAAAATTTATTTTTATATAATTTTTTTATAATTAAAGGTCAAAATTAGAAAACTTTGACCCAAAAGGGATAGATAATATGAGACTGAAGGAGTAGTATATATTGATTTTGAAATACAAACTTCATGTGTTCATGATGCATTATCCATAAACTCCTCCGATTAAATGATTAATGCATAAATTTCCCTCTAAAAATTAAATGCATGAATTTCAATTTTTTAAAAAATAAAACAAAAAGACAGGATGCGAATAATCCTCTACCTCTTTCCTATAAAAAATCATTCGTATTATAGGATACATAATTTGCAATTGCATGTGGGAATGTCACTCAAACAAAGCAAGAAGGTTGGTCGGTCCAGACAAAGACCGTGACCAATAATTCGTCGGTTAAAATTTTAATTCAATATATGGATAAGAGTTTCTCTCAATGGTTCCTCTTTCCTTGATGTCATATGATTGAATATATACAATAATCCCATTCATGAATAATTTTAGTAATATATATCTAGTCTAGAAACTAAGAGGCTTTCAAAATTTTGAATTGTAGTACTAGTTATTATATATATAACTAATTTCTATGAACGTAAATGCAAAATAAAACTTAATTCTCTCAATCGCCTACTATTTTTTCTAAAACAAGCCATAGTTTCAAAGTTGCAATCCAAAAGTATTGTCACTATTATCCTTCCTACAATAAAGCTCAACCTATTTGAATTTTCATAATTTAGGCCTAGGAATAACGAATTACTATCTTATATATTAAACTTCCTATAATTAGATATAAAAATTGAAGTTTGATTCACATTGACATCTTCTTTCATGTATATACATTTCAGTTTGAGTTATACAATATGAAATAACTTCTCTTGTTCTATAAATTTCGTCCCTCTAATCATGTCAAAATTTTTATCCGAAATTTCTAAATAAATTCTCGATTTTACATGTTAAGATGTGTTTTTGAAAGATTCTTTTGGAAAACCATAAAGAACATTTTGAGTAGATTCCTAAACAATAGTACTACTTATTGATTATATGATAGACCGGCGGTGTAAATTTTGAACTTCATAAGCGGGTTGTGGAGTTAACACATGTCATTTTTTTGAATTATTTAAGTTTTAAATATTTCAATCTAGTCCCTAAGGGACACATGTCACCCTTTAGGACCCGCTTGTGTAGTCTGCTAAATTTCACTGACAGTGTATTGTATAATTTGTCTAAAATAAATAGATTTTCCATATTATTACGAATAACAAAAGAACAAAACCTTTTAATTTTGTTGGGGAGAGGCATGTGGCACTTAAAAGGAATAGTTAATGTAGAGTTCTAATTTGGAAACTCAAAGCTTATGCTTTACAACAATTAAAGTGGCAATTGCCAAAGGTTGAAAGTTTCGTCTAGAACAAATTAAGTGGACCTTGCAAATTGCAATGCGCCAATTGTTTTATGGATTATGGCCAAAAAAAAAAAATTGTTTTATGGATTTAGCTAAACGTCGCTTTAGCTGCCGCTCCTCCAAAGAACATGACACGCCTTCAAGGCCTTTGACCTCCATATTATAATACTTATTATTTTGAATAATATTTTACTCATTCTTTTTCATGGTATAATGATATTTTTCTCTAAATTTTAGGGGTATCAGTAGTATAATTGTTATATAACCAAAGTATATATATAATTTATGCGGGATTGTTTATTTGAACAATTTCAATCTTTTTAGGCTCTAAATTAATATTGGTTAATTAGTTTTTCAATATCATAATTTTCCAAAACAGAAACAATTTCATAACTTTTTGGTGTTAGAAGTTGTTTGGGTTTGAATCACATTCATGTTGTTATATTGAATTGCAATATTCTATATGCATGGTTGTCAAGAACTTTATTGTTTGTGTACGTAAGAAATATTGACAAATTGATGAATAAAAACTTAACGTTACCAAAAAATGGATGAAGAAAATTTTAATATTTACTAATAATACTCCCTACCCGTCAAGTTGAGCTCAGGTTTTACTATTTCTTTATTTCTTTTATAGAAAGTTCTCCAATTCATTTTAAAATTATTATCGTTTACCTTCCAAATCCAATCAATTTGTTGGTGCAAGGCTTATTACATATAGTGATATAGGTCAATGAGAAACGTACATCCTTCAACTTAACTTGTGAGGGTTGACAAAAGGGCTTGTGGCAAAGGGCAGAGGCTAAACAAAAATCCCAAAGGGTGTGTATATATATATATATATATATATATATATTAGATTAATAATTAATCGGTGTATTAATAGGAGAACATTAGTGATTAAAGCCTTAGCTTCAATAATTCAAGTTAGTTGAGATTAATCAGCAAAGGGAGAGGAATGTTTCAATTCAACTTCATTTTTTAATCACCATTACCTTATAATTTAAGCCTTAATTTATAAAATAGTATATTCTGTATAGATTAATTAAGCAATGCTATCCATTTGGATTGAAGTTACTTAAACTAATGAATGGATTAAATTAAACATGGGGAAGGACTATAATAATCTTCATATAGGGTTTGGGTTTAATTAATACTCTAAATTTATGAATTCCTAATGGTACTAATTATAATTAAGTTGACTTGAGAATGTGGATTAAACATGGGGAGAACTACTAATCCCTCTCATAACCCCTTCACTTAAAAACTAGTTGACAAGTTTTGGTCAAATGTTTAAGTATTATTATCATGAAATAAACAATGGATGGATATAACAATTTGATCTTTAATTTCTTCCTCTCTAATGTCCATTCATAACTTTCTTTCCCTTTTTTTGTGTTTATTTCAATCCATAATAAACTAAAAAAAATCAAAATTACTCTTACTATGGATTAAATAACATATATAGACAGATCATATATATAATTATATGTCAATTGTGTTGCTTACAATTAATGACATTCCCATATGAAAAAAAAAGACTAAAATGTTCTTCTAATTAACATAATGCCAAAACGTATTAAAATCTTAAAAAGAAAAGTAGACAATCACTTAATTATATCGATTATTCCATTAAATGATAATTGCATTTGATTATATTGACCTTTTTCAAATTTCTTTGTAAAAAGTCTACGTCAATAGGAAACAATATGAAATTTAACGTCAGCTCTGTTCAGCTGTTCCCAAGGTCTCCCTTTTGTTCTTTTGCTAAAAAAATTACAAAGTGTTCTAGAACAAGTCTTTATGTACAACATTTATGATTCAGCTCACTTTAGTTGTTTATTTCCCCCCTATAAAAGGAACTTATACGATTTCTTCAATCCATATTAAAGCCTAAGCTTCTTCAAAAGCCTTTCTTCGCCGCCTATTTTCAAACCTTCTTTCATTATCTTCTTCTTCTTAATATAAAAAAACTTATTCATTTCTTCACCATGGAGCTGATTCCAAATCTCCCAAACGATGTTGCCCGAGAATGTTTAATCCGGGTTTCGTACGATCAATTCGCCGCGCTTTTGTCGACTTGCAAATGGTGGAAGGCTGAGATTGAGCTGCCGGAGTTTTTTCACCTAAGGAAGGCTACTTGCCATGGCCAAAAGCTTGTTGTCATGGCTCAAGCTCGGGTCGACCCGGATAGGAAACAGGGGATTCTGGAAAAGTGCTCTGTTAAACCTGTTTATGGGCTTTCTGTGTTGGAGCCGGATACGGGTAATTGTGTTGACTTGCCTCAGCTTCCTGATCAGTTCCCTGATGGGTTGCCGTACTTTTGCCAGTTAGTTGCTGTCGGGTATGAGCTTGTAGTGTTGGGTGGGTTGAACCCGGTTACTTGGGAGGTCTCGGACTCTGTCTTTATCTTCAATTTCTTGACTGCCAAGTGGCGACGTGGGGCTGACATGCCAGGTGTACGGCGGTCATTGTTCGGATGTGATTCCGGCGATGACCGGATTGTGTATGTTGCCGGTGGACATGATGATGAGAAGAATGCTTTGAGGTCAGCACTTGCATATGACGTGGCGAAGGACGAGTGGGTTCCATTGCCTGACATGGCGAGTGGTCGCGACGAGTGTAAGGCAGTTTTCCGCCGTGGCAAGTTCCATGTTGTCGGCGGCTATGGCACTGATAGGCAAGGCCTATTTGAGAAAAGCGCTGAGGTGTTCGACATTGCCACGTGGCAGTGGGATTGCGTTCGAGACGACTTCTTAGAAGTCAGCACGTGTCCACGAACTTGCATAGGTGGTGATGATGTGGATATGTATATGATTTGTGAAGGCGATGTCGTGGCAATGAAAGATGCCAAATGGCAAGCGATTGCGAAGCTACCGGCTGACGTGTCCAAAATTGCTTACATGACAACATGGCAGGACAAGTTGCTAGTGATTGGTTCTTCTAGATTCGACGAACCCCACAATGCTTATATGTTGAATTTGAAGAAATCCGAGTGGAAAAAATTGTCTATCCCTGAGAAATATTCCGGTCATGTTCAATCGGGATGTTACTTGGAGATTTGATTGAAGCAGAGAAATAGATAATACTTATTGATGTACATAGAATAGGAACTCCATCGATATGATTAAATTCATTTTGTTTTTTTTTTTTCATTTCATTTTATAAGTTTCATGGATTTTTCGGAACAAGTATTCATTTTAGCTTAATGGTAACTAAAGTACATATTCTAATTGGATTTGATACTCTTTTTCTTCTTTCAATTTGTAGTGTTTGGACGTTTTGTCACATGAATTTCAAATTTGGACATTTTACTCTCTGAACTTCAATCTTGAGACGTTTTGCCTCTTCAGCCTAATGGCACCGTCAAGACGCTGACATGGCAATGCCACGTGGCATTTTTGTGCCACCCAAAATTGAAATTCATGAGGTATATAAAATATCCAAAATTGAAGTTTAGAGAGTAAAACATCCAAAAACTACAGGTCGAAGTTTTTCCATTCTAATTGTGCTTCAATTTGTCAAAACTAGGGAAAAGGAAATTTGAAATTAAGCTCTTCCATGCCCATGAATAATTGAAACTGAAAGAACCAAATGCAGAGAAGAAATTCATTGTATGTTAAGTCAAAAGCTCTTCCATATAATGAGCATCGAATATATTCCTAAACCGTCGACTACTTAACCCAAATTCTAATCTTTTGACTTTTCGTAATACTAATCTAAACCATTCGGTAATTGAATAATTTGAACCAAATTGATGAGATGTTGACGGAACAAATTAAAAGTATTTGACGAATTTAATTAGGTATAAATGGAGCAATGAAACTAATGCGTACTAATACTACTTGTCATTAATTTGAATGTTGCATTGCTTTCATAAAGACTAATTTGAATATAGGCTTATTAACTTTTCTTTTTTTTTCCCCTTTTACTAATTATACAATTTTACGATGATTTGGTCTAATCGACCCATAATAATAATACCAAGTCTAATTGGAACTTGTTGGAATTAATCAGTTTCCGAGTTTCCGTGGCTGCAGCAATACTAGCAGGCACTATAGCAGCCATTGGCAGATGGAAATTTTAAGTTACCCAAAAAGTCTAAAACATCAATTTTGCTCATTTTAGGACCAACGACTCGATCAATTTCAACACCATCATTAATTAATCAATAAAAACTTTTAGTAACAAGAATACTTCTTCTGAGGTTTTGAGAAATCAATACTACCGTTATGATCAAGTTATGGGTTGAAACTTGAAATTAATCTCATCTTGCCTCTGCTCAAGCCTCAAAAGGCTTTCCATAAAGACCATGACCAACATTTATAGTAATAACAAAGTTAGGAAAGTAATCAAAATTCCTTTTCATCCAAGACTTATTGACATAAATTGTACTACAAAAGGGGATTTTTTTTTTTTTAAATTACTAGTGTCAAATTAAATTCTCTTCGTTTTTCCATGCATGTGGGAAGAAAATCAAATTCATGAGTTATTAATTATCATTCCAAGTTAAATGGAATTCATGGAAAACAAATTGCTTTGATTTTGTTGCATATAGCTTGAATATTTCCGAATAAAAGAACCCGACAATTCCCATTTCATCTCCTAATAGTCCTCCCACTGGCTCAGCAATTAGCCTAAAGTCGTAAACCTAGCGGCCACAGCAGGAAAAATAAACACAATTTTATTCTAAGAAATTACTATATATTTTATAGGTTTTTTTTTGTCTGCATATAAATATGAGATTAAATGATAGGTTACACAAAAATAATAGGTTATTTTTTGGGTAAGTAGAAATCTTGTAGCATATATATGAAATTAAATTTAAGATAATGTATACTAAGAGCCAAAAATAACAAATTCCTGCCCATATTATAATATGGACCAATCATTTTTATAATTATGTCATGAAAACAGACAAACATCGATTATTAATTACTTGGTACAAAATTTTCAATTCACATGTTTTGAATTTTTAATATGCAACTACACATGATATAACGTGCAAAGAGTCCTTATACCTGAGAAATTATCTACTATGTTAGGCTATATAGTACATTTTTAATAGAAAAATGCCAATCTTTTTCCCCTGAACTTTATATATTATCTACATTCCGGATATTGCATTTTAATACATTCTAAATATTGTTAATATATAGTATTAGTTTCGTCTTTGATTCCATTTAATTTCTTTCGACTTAGGACGGGTGTAGAAAGGATGACAGGGTTTGAATCCCTTACCATAAAATCACTAACAAGTTTCAGGTCACGAGAAGCATAAATCCCTTTATTTTTAGAGAAATTCCACACAGTTCGAAAAATTGATCAAAATTTTTGTCCCCCATGACGTATCATAACCAGTCCTCTCATGTTATCTAGCAAAACTCCACTCAAGTAATGGTGAAATCAGTCTGTTGGATCAACCGTATAAGAACACGTCATGGGAGATCAAATTTCAGGTCAATTTTTCGGGCGGTGTAGCAAAATTCTTATTTTTATGTTTAGATTAAGCATATATTAAATTGATTTGATGTAAGTAAAAGAATATTAATGTAGTTTAAAATTCTCAAAATGATTTTGCTTAAAACCCGGAGAATCCATTGAATTTGATCATAGCAATAAAGTATACTATAAAGTACTATATATTTTTTTTCATTATTAAATATAGTTAGAACTCAATCAGAAGCCAATACCAGCAATAAGAGAATCCGTTGACGGTATTTTTTAATACAATGAATAAATGATATAAATAAATAAAAACAGTTAAAGACAACAACGGGCGATGAATATATGATCCAATGGTCTCCTCCCATTGTCTCTTTCATCTTTACCATCAAATTTTCTTGGGTGCCTGTCCCCTTTCTTAATTCTTATCCCTTTAAACACTTCCCCACTTCTTCCCACTTGTTGATGGTTTTGTAATTGTTGGCCCCCCAAACAAAACCCAATCAATATTTACTATATACTTTTTAATTAAAGATTTTTATTTTTAATTTTTTTATATACATATCTTTTCAACATAAATTATCTTGTAAAAATACCTTTTCTATATTAAGATATATCCTTTTAATATAGAGTCACATCTTTATGAAAAAAACATGACTATTTGCCAACTATAAATAACCTTTTCTTCTTTTATCTTTTTCAATTTTTACATTAAGGTTTGAGATTAATCATTTCAATTTACCCTATTTCCCTCTTTCTTCTCCTTCTCCCTATAAAAAGCCCCCGAACTTATTTAACTCTCTGTCTACTCAAAACTTCATTCATATCCCAAAAAAAAGCACTCCTTTTCTTACTCTTTTCATTTGTTCTTACAGACAGGGTTTCTACTTTCTATGAATATGTCGGAGATGGAGCTGATTCCTGGACTTCCAAATGATATTGCCCGTGAATGTTTGGTTCGTGTCCCTTACAACAAGTTTTCCAATGTTGCATCAACATGTAAAGATTGGAACCTTGAAATTCATCTGCCGGAGTTTTTCCGTCACCGGAAAGCTGCTGGGTGTAACAAACATGTTATGGCGATGACCCAAGCCCGAGTTAACCGGAATACAATTTCCGGCCTGAAATGTCAGTCTATGCCGGAGTATCGTATCGTGCTTTGCGAGCCGGATACCGGTGACTGGTCTGAGCTGCCGCCGGTTCCCGGGATGTCTGATGGGTTGCCGATGTTCTGTCAAGTTGTTGGAGTCGGGTCGAACCTCGTTGTGATGGGTGGGTTGGATCCTGAAACTTATGAGCTTAAGAATGCTGTTTATGTTTACAGTTTTATTTCGGCCACGTGGCGCCGTGGAGCTGATATGCCAGGTGTACGGAGGATATTCTTTGGGTGCGCATCGGATTCGGATCGGACAGTCTATGTTGCCGGAGGACATGACGGCGAGAAAAATGCACTGAAGTCAGCAATGGCATATGACGTGGCAGCTAATGTGTGGGCTCCTTTGCCTGATATGGAAAAAGAGCGCGACGAATGTAAGGGGATTTTCCACGGTGGAAAATTCCATGTCATCGGTGGCTATTGTACAGATAGGCAAGGTCAATTCGAAAGCAGCGCTGAGCAGTTCAACACCGCCACATGGCAATGGAGTCCAATGCAAGAAAACCTATTAAGAGCCGGCACATGTCCAAGAACTTGCGTGGCAGCCGAAGGAAATTTATACATGTCGCGAGGAGGTGAAGTGGCAAGACTCGAAGGCGAAACTTGGAAATCAGTAGCTGAGCTGCCAGCTGATGTGTATAACACAGCTCATATGACGACGTGGCAAGGCAAACTATTAGTGATTGGCTCACCGAGCTTCGGCGAGCCCCACAACGCTTACGTGTTGAACTTGGGAAGTTACACATGGACAAGAATGCAAGTGGGAGATGAATACTCAGGGCATGTTCAATCAGGTTGCTATCTAGAGATGTAATTGTAAATGGGTTCCAATTTTTTTCAAGTGGTGGATTGTTTTGTATTTGACTCTATGTGCACATATGAAACACCTTGAGTCATTTTTTTCATTTCCGGTGTGCTACATTCTTGTAAATAATAAAATGCAATTTTGATACTATTTATTATTAGTACCTTTTAGTTATGGTCAATAGGATAAGATTTGAGTATGTATGTCATTTTCCTTTATTAAGGCATGAGACACATCAGAAAAAAGGCTTAAGATAAAGTAAAAAGGCATTGACAAGATGTCGGCCTTTCAAAAAGGGGAATGGTTAACCTTAATTGATGCAAGTGAGAGAGTGAATAAAGATTGGGATGATGAGTTGGATAAATGGGCAAAATGTTCACAAAATTTGGAAAATCTAGAACAAATTGCAAGTTGGCAACACAATAATGTTGTTTGCTTATTTTGGTGCTTTACTTGACTTACAAGCCCCACCCCACAAGTGACAAGAGGCACTCAGCAATTTGAATGCCGCCTTGGCGCTGAGAAGACTGAAATCCTTGTCTTGTGAATGCTAAAAACAAAGGGCTACGAAATTAAATGAAGCCATGGTTTGCAAGTGGGCATGAGGGGTTCCATTAAAGAGCTAGTAATAAAATCTAAAAGCATTAATTCATGATGATTATTTAAATTCATTGCATAAAAATGACTTATTGAAGCAAAATGTTTGACATAGGAGCCAGGAGGGGCGTTTTGAATCAAGAATAACGTGTTGCTGGGTACCCTGAATGGGACATTGACACAATTTGCAAGTCAATAAAGGGAAAGATATGGGAGGCTTAATTTAAAGTCTAGCCTGTCACTGTTATAATACACTTTTTGCTCATCAAAACAGCTTTTAATTTGCTCTAGGGCCACCAATTATTATTAAAGAAGGCCATAAAGTCAAAAATGTATTTTAAATTGTAGTACGTAGTTTGGATAAACTACAAGGAAATAGCTCAACACAAGTTGGAATAATGACAATGCAGTGGGCTAAGTTCTTGGCGAGCCTATTTCTTTTAATAGTTTACGAGTATAATTAAGGTAATTAACTTAGTTTAGTTCAAAATGACATCTAAAACTCAATAGTCTCATTGTTTGAGAATTAATAGTCTCATTTTTGTCTATAGATTGTTTTTTTTTGGCCAAATTTTTTGTTTATAGATTAATACTTAGATTCAACCCTTATTAGCTTACTCGAGAAATTAACTGCCAAAAAAAATTAAAAGAATTTTACCATTTCATGGTTGTCGAAGGAATCATTTTATTTCCTTAAAATGGATCCACAATTTAATAAATCACTCAACAGGTTAGAAGTAGAACTTGGAACTTGAGAAAAGTATACGCTGAGGAATAGACTGGGCTGGTTTTGTGGGCTCATTTCTTAACGGGCCTATTTCTGTAACAAAAGAAACGGTTTGAACTTGAAAGCCCGAGCTTCTTTTTTTTTTTTTTTTAAAAAATTCTCTTTTTTCCAGGAAACAAACTTCTGGGCCTAAAATGAACCAAAATTTTCTTCTTCCTTTTTTTTTTGGTGAAAAAAGAACCAAAATTTTCAAAAGGAAGTCTTGATCATATCATAGTAATAGTATATGCTTCTGAAGTAGTATTTGATGACTTTAATGGCTTTTTGGCAGTAATTAGCTTATGAGTTATGACTATAACTAAAAGCTTAGTGGTTCTTACTACTCCTTTTCTTGACCTACAAATTACACGGTATGGTGTTTGAAAGGTTGTCTACTAAAACAAGGTGACTATATTATTGATGCTTTCATTTGTGGCAGAGGCAGAGGTTTACGCGTTATAGTTACAGGGGAATTCATCAGTTGACGATTGCAATCACTTATTTACAGAACAGAAATTGAAGCCAAGTTTATGCGTCAAAGTATATTAGTGGAAGATTGCGACCAATTAAAATAAATTTTAATTTTAAAACGAACTTCCCTGGGAAGAAACTTGAATAGCATGATGATCATAGTATATTGAAAGTTTTTATCTCTCTCCAACCGTACAAATTGCACTCAAATAGAAGAAATGAATCCATGAGACCTTTTTTTGGTTCTTGAGGCTGTTGCTACCAGTTAAAACTGATGAATACTATTCAGATTTTGATACCCCAATAATCATTTGGCACTTTTACATATAAAAAACTACTCCTAGTAAAAATTAGGAAGAGTCGAGGAAAGATAGAAAGGAAGCGGGGGAGAAATTTCTGGTATTGACTTGTTGACTCCTCCATTGAGTGTTCAGCGGTTCACTTGATGAACCATAGCTTCTTCTGTTGAAATGAAAATTCTGCTTACTCTATTGTGAGTTCCGGCCTCTCTTCCACAGTTCCACTCTTTATCTGATTTTTTTGTTACTGCCATATCTATCTAGAGATAGCAAATGGATTGCGTGAGCCCAATCTTGGATATCGTCACTCGTCTGTGGGATTGCGGTGCCCAGCATCGAGTCTACGTGAGCCGCCTTAAAAGAAATCTTGAATGTTTGGGATTTGCCATGGATGAACTCAGGTGCATCAGAGCTGATATGAAGGGAAAGGCGGAGATAGCCCTTCAACGACAACGACAGAGGCTTACGCACCAAGCACAAGGATGGTTGGGAAGAGTAGATAACATTGAGCAGCAAGTAAGTCTTCTTATTGAGGAAGGCAACCTAGAACTCAAGAACAAATTATGTCTTGGTTGCTGTCCCAAGAACATGCGGTTGACGTACAAGATTGGGAAGAAAGTGGTAAAGATGCTGGAGATGGTCAGGGAATTCATACAGAAGGGACAATCAGTTCTCATCACTGAAAGGGTGCCCCGGCCAAGAGTCTCGGAGTGGCCCATGGAAGATACTGTTGGCCTGGACTCCATGGTTGAAACTGTGTGGAGAAACATAGAGGACACAAATGTTGGGATTATTGGTTTATATGGAATTGGTGGTGTCGGTAAAACAACCCTCTTGAAGAAAATCAACAGCGAATTCTCAAACCAGAGCCATGGTTTTGATGCTGTGATTTGGGTTACACTGCCCAAACCAACAGACAATGACAAGTTTCAGGAAATGGTTGGGAAGAAATTGGAGATCCCTGATGATATATGGAATGAATGTTCAGACGAGAATGACAGAGCGTCTGAGATATTCAGGGTCTTGAAAACTCAAAGATTTGTGCTATTATTGGATGATGTCCAGGAAGGAATCAACTTTCGGCTTACTACTTTAGGCATCCCTCTACCCAATAATGAAAATCAGTCCAAAGTGATTTTTACAACCCGTTCAGAGGAGTTTTGTGGTTACATGGGAGCACAAGTGAGAGTTAAGGTGGAATGTTTGACACCGGAACAAGCCCTGACTTTATTTTCTATGACAGTTGCAACAGAAATCTTAGACTCGAATCCACAGATTCAAAGGTTGGCTGAAATTGTTACTAGAAGGTGCAGAGGTTTGCCACTTGCTCTGCTCACAGTTGGTCGAGCCATGGCCAGTAGGCGTACTTTGAGTGAATGGAGCCATGCGGTTGAAGTGTTGTGTAGTTACCCATCAGAGTTTCCAGGTATGGGAGATCATGTGTTTCCTCTTCTCAAGTTTAGCTATGATAGCCTCACCTCTAAAACTGCTCAAAAATACTTTCTATATTGTTCCCTATTTCCGGAGAACCATATCATTAGCACAGATGAACTTATTGATCTTTGGATTGGAGAGGGTTTTTTAGATCGAGAGGACTCACGCGACGGAGGAGAATTCATAATTGGAACTTTGAAACTTGCATGTTTGCTTGAAAGTGATGAATCTGCTGAATTTGTTTGGATGCATGACATGATCCGTGAGATGGCCCTGTGGTTGGCTCGTGATGAGGAAGAAAACAAGAACAAGGTTTTGGTAGCAAAAGATGGGAGGCTTTCTGATCAAGAATTCACAAAATGGGTAGAGGCAAGCTGTGTCTCCTTGTGGGGTAGCAGTAGCAGGAAGATCATAGATTACCCACCATCTTGCCATAATCTCTCCACTTTGCTTGTAAGAGATACCCTGCTGAAAGCATTTCCAAGTGGATTCTTTGATTTCATGTCTTTTTTGCAAGTCTTGGATTTGTCAGGCAATCAAGGGTTGGTTCAGTTACCTGCAGAGATTGGGAGATTGAGAATCTTGCAGTATCTTAATTTGTCGTTAACAAGCATATGGCAGCTGCCTACTGGCCTTGCAAATTTGAAAAACCTGCGGTGTTTGTTATTAGATTACACCACGAATCTTAAAGGAATTCCGACACAAGTGATTTCCTGTCTGTCATTATTACAAGTGTATAGTAAAATGAACGGGGTGATGGATTATTTTGATGAAGTGAAAGCTTCAGCTGATGATGAACTTGCCTTCCTAGAGGTGTTGAAGAAAATGAAGAGCTTGAATAAGATATGCATCACCATATTTGCTGCCCCTTCTGTCGAAATGATCTTGAACTCCTTCAAATTGCGCCATTGCATCAGAAAATTAACACTAATGGAATGCAGTGGATTAACTTCACTTTTGCTCATCAGTCCTGAAGGAGCAACAAGCGATAGACGGAAGATTGAGATTTTCAGGAATCTAACGAGGCTTGAGTTGTTTCGTTGTTGTTCACTAAAACAAATCATAATGTCAGATTCACGTAATCTTCCCAACCTTCGCCAGGTTTACATAGGTGTGTGCCCATTGTTGCTGAACTTGAATTGTCTTACTTATGCTAGAAATCTTCAGATTCTAACAGTTCTTGATTGTGAGTCTATGGAAGAAATTATAAATGAGTCAAGTCAGGTGGAGGAAGTATTTCCAGAGCTGAAAACAATTTCTTTGACTCATTTACGAAAGTTGAAGAGCATCTGCAGGTCACCAATGTGCTTTCCTTCCTTGTTGGAGGTTGAAGTATCTCAGTGCCCAAGTTTGAAGCAGCTTCCATTAGATTTTGAAAGTGCAGATTGCTTGAAGAAAATCAGGGGAGAGACAGAGTGGTGGGAGGGTTTGGCTTAGGATAGTGAGGTCGTAAAGGACGCTTGTTGCTCGAAATTTGTATCGATCTCAAGTTCAAGACTCCAAGCAAGAAAAACGAAAGATCAAATGCCTTCCACCAGCAAAACTTAAAGTTCTGTTGTAACCAATTCAGCTTTGTAAATTGGACTTGAGTTGTTACTTTTTCATATGCGTATGTTGGTAAACTAAAAGGTGTCAGGTTACATGTTTTGTCATATTTTAACCATTTAATCCTTGTTTTAGGCCTTACACTTATGGATTTTGTTTTTGTATATACTGTAGTATATACTAATGTACATTGGAGTTTGCCATTCTTACCTTGCTTATGCAAAAAGCCTTGAGATTCTTACCATTCTTGATTGTGAGCCACCTCATCTGGATCCTTGGGAAAGAAGAAACATCTGGCTTCCTCTAGCAGGTACACTACAAATAATTTTATTAATTTACTCGAAAAAAAAATCATTTTATTAATGTTTAATTTTAATAAAATCAAATAAGACAAGAGAGTTAATGTTGGTCTAATTAATGGAAACAAGAAGAATAGCCCGAGCTAGCGCTACGGGCTAATTTTGTTTGTTTGTTTTTTTTTTCTATGAGATTGTTGGTATGAGAAGATGATCACCCTCTCCACTAAGAAGATCATCCAAAAACTGAGGTGTAGGTCTCATAGCAATAGTTACTGTTTTGCCTACGGTTCCTGTTCATAAATTTTGTTTGATTTATTTTGCGAATAAATAAGTTGAGTAATAACGCAACTAAGTTGAAACGCATAGAAATCGATTTTATATGAGTATGAACAAAAAAATTTTGATCTGTTCTAACAATCAATAGCCTACATGTTAAAAGAAATTTAGAGTTCAACAACAACTCTCGCAAATGACCTGCAAATGAAAGCAGTGCAGCACCACGAGCGTTGTAATAAAGAGCCTTCAAATCAGTGGGTTCATCAAAAGCAACAACAGCCGTAGTTAATTGGAGTAGAGAGTCCTCCCTTCCAAGTGAAAATCTCAAGTGATAAGATGTGAAAGGAGGATATAGAGTAGTATATGTAAAAATGGTGAGTTGATGTTTTTTCCCTCAAATAAAACAACAGACTTTTCATCACCCTCGGTGAATTATTCACTGTATTTGTGAGGACTGCACTTCTGAGAGGTGGATTAGTTGTGGACAACCATATATTTGGAAGGCACAGTGTAGCCAAACCATTAATGCACATACAATTCTGTATATGTGGCTGCTGAAGCTTTTGCAGGACAATTGATAGATTGGGAATGTTCTCTGGTCGAAGGCGTAACCATTGGAAAATGGTTCTATCTTCAGCAATTGCTCAGGACTTGTATGGATATGGTAAGCTATGAGAATGGTTGAAATTTCAGTCAACATTGGCCTCCTTCTTGATTCCACAGGAAAGCCGGGTGGCATTGAAGGGTTTCGAATGCCAAGTAAATTCTCAAGAGTCGCAATCAATTTGCAAATTTGCTCGGGTAGCTCCTCTCTCTCTGGCAATTGGATGTCAAGGTTGATGACTTGGTCATTGTTTTGATCAGCCATTGCGAGGAAGTCGATATTGCCTACATTTTAAAAAAACATGTAATTTATTACTCCCTTCGTCCCCAATTACATGTCCACCCTTGGTCAATAAAGCTAAATTTTGACCATTGTTTATAAAAAATATATAAAGCAAAAAAAAAATAATAATACTTATAAACTTTGAATTACAAATTTTTTAGCACATATTTTTTTAAAATTAAATTTTACATATTTTTTTTATAAACAATGGTCAAAGTTTAGTGTTAGTTGACCAAGAGTGGACATCTAATTAGGGAATGAGGGAGTAGTTACTTGCTGTACCATTCATATACAAATATCTATTATAAACTCACTTAGCAAGATCTAGGGGAGCAAAAAGTACCGATTCATTTGGAGTTAAAATTTGAATCTAACTTTTCTCTCATGTAAGACCTCTTTAAAATCATCCTTTTTTATATCTCAGTATTAATTTATAGAATATATTCATTTCTGAATTGCAAAGAGAACCATCACGTTGCTTTAAAAACAATGGTTATCTATATAGTATAATTCTGTCGAAAATCAAATCTAGCCTAATAAATCTAATCTGATAAAGGAATTCATAAAATCATAAAATGCACAAAAACTCAAGTAGACTTTGAATTGTAGAAGAATCTGAACAATGTGCAAACTGACCTGTTGATAAACTCCGATGAAAAGATTCTAATAGCTTTTGTTTCAACTGAAAGAAGTCGATGGTATTTATACATGTCTGAAAGAATATTTTTTTTTCTAAAACGGTAATTCAAAAGTCTGGTAGCTTAAGAGTTGGTATTAAATTATGGAGTTGTATTTGTTTTGGAACATCGAATCTTATTATATTTGTGGAATTAAATAGATTCAGTAAACGTCAGCATTAATAATGGATTATGATGAAGATAAATTAAAAGCTCTGGATCCAATTCCAAGCGTTTTTCTCAAAATGCAATGAGTCTAGAATTATTTTTTTATAGTTCATATAAAGAAGTAGAGAATAAATAGGTATCTATTTTGACAAAAAAAAAAAATAGGTATCTATCAAGTATTAAACAATCCATGGAAAAAATTGTACTTTTCAATTAAAAGGCCAAGATTTCCATCACATAATAATACTTTTTGAAATAAACTTCATTCAGCACCCATTAAACATCAAATAAACACAGATAAATACACCATTAAAAAAGTACTGTAATGACCTTGGCTGAAGAAGACCCAAAACATTTAAAGATGAGGACAATTAAGTAAAACACGGTGAGGTTGAATGACGAAAACGGGGCGATTAGCTCTTTCTTGGTTGAAAGTTGAAAGGGGTCGTAAGTCTTTTCCAGAGTGTATAAAATTAATATGTAGTATATAAGAGTGTATAAAATTAATATGTAGTATATATGAGAATGCAAAGGAAAGAAATGGGCCAACCAAGATAAACTCAGTGTGCTTTGTGAGCGGGCCAATTAAAATTCCCCTACAACTTTTTTTTTTCCTTAAATTTCTCATTATATGAATCTTCATCTGCAACTAAAAATTTCGCTGTCAACATACCTTACGGGAGTGGAACTTTTGTGCGGATCTTTTATCGAAGATGGGTTGTGAGCTGGACACTGAGCTCCAAATTTTTAGAGAAGCACCGGATTCTGTTCGTGGGGCTATAGCTGCGATGCTTGAGGAGTGGCATATCCTCGAGGCTTTGTTCTGACTTAGCTATTTTATCTTTCGGTTTTCAACAAAAAAAAAAAATCAACCAGAAAAGTTAATATAAACAAAAGTTATTTTCAGAAAAGAAATAGTGGTATTAAAGAGAAACAACACATGTTTATTTAATTAATCAAAGCCAGCAGTGTCACTAGAGCCCTTTGTTGAGCATGACACAATGGCTTAGCGCCCGACCACTTCCAAAATTAACGCCCAACCACTTGCGAGCCTAACGACCGACCACTTATAAGCCTAGCGACCGACCACTTACAAGCCTAGCGACATAATGGCTTAGCGCCCGACCACTTCCAAGATTAACGCCCGACCACTTACAAGTCTAACGACCGACCACTTACAAGCCTAACGACCGACCACTTACAAGCCTGGCGCCCGACCACTTACAAGCCTAGCGACCGACCACTTACAAGCCTGGCGCCCGACCACTTATGACCACAAGGAGCCTGACCCTATCGCTAGCCAACTGGCACTCCACACGTGACCTCCGAAGTACAACTCCGCACGTGACCTCCAACGGACACCTTCAACACGTGACCTCCGAAGTACAACTCCACACGTGACCTCACGCGTGCGACCCGTACAAGGAGGCTCCCTATATATACCCACGACTCTCAAGGCTGAAGGAGGTTACACATTCTCTACTCACTCTCTACACTCTTTGTCTCTACTCTCTCTCTTAAACCCTTGACCTCCAAAAAATCAGATCTAAATCTAGATCTCTAACTTAGACATCGGAGTCCAAACAGGGGACCTTAGCCCTGTCGCTCCTAACGCCTCTTTTAGTGTTCTCAGGTCATCTTGGAGGTCCTCCTTTCCACCGTCAGCTAACCGGCGACTTGGTGGCCTCAACAATTGGCGCAGTCTTCGGGAACAAAATTTTTTTTTCTCTTTCACTTGACAAAAGTGGTTACCCATGTCGTCTTCAGCAACACCTGACGAGATCCCACCCGGAAAGGAGCCCCCGCCCAAAAATACGAGTGAGTCAGCAGCAAAAAAGTCTCTTTTTCAAGAGACACCTCATAGATCTACATCTCAGACTATGACGCCACCACCACCGCCGGGGTTCACAAGCGACGTACAACCACAAACACCCAAGAACCTGTCACCCGGTGGTGTTCCGACGATTTCAGCCCATGGCATGCACCATATGTTTGGCTACATGCCATATTATTGCCCTACACCGCTCAACTTTCAAGGGCCGTCCTCCTCCTCAGCAAATCCCCAATACCCAGCTTTTCCATCGCGGACTGGGGGGCAAGATGAAAGCGCGGAGTTGGTAAAAGCCCTAATGGCTCAGATCCAAGCGGATCGTCAGGAGGCCAAGGACAAGGAGCGCCGAGATGAGGCAAGAATGGCCACCCTCGAAAGAGCGTTATTGAGGGCAAGTACCAACAACCAACCTGGCAACAACGTGGGCCCTTGACGCGTTAAGCGAAGGGCCTCCCTAGGAGAAAGCTCGCGCGACCCACCACCAAGTATGGATGATCCAGCGCTGCCAAGTAACTCAGAGTTTTATGACGATGACGATCCTACTTACCACTCCTCCCAAGATCTTACTTACTATCCACCAGACACCCCTACGGAGGATCGGTATACGACATTGATGGTGCACCCACTAACTCATTACAGGTGGAGCGTGCTTTGCGTCGGTCGACCAGGGACCAAGTCGCCCAAAATCAAACCCCGGCCGGCCAAATCCCAGCCCTTGTCGAACGACCACCTCAACCTCAAGCCACAATGGAAAGTCAGTTGGAGGAGTTGAGGGAACAACTTCTTCGGGAAATGGACGAACGCCTAAATCGACAAAGGGTGACGACCGTCGAAGAAACTATCCAAATGATGAGTGGAGTCACTACCCCACTCTCTCTGGTAATCATGCAAACCGTAGCCCCACCAGGCACAAAGCTACCCAAAATCAAGTATGATGGATCAGGGGACCCCCATGAACACTTGAGCCAATTCAAAGAACTTATGCTTTTGCAAAATCTCTCAGAAGATGTCATGTGCCGCATTTTTCCGACGACTTTAATAGGGGCAGCTAGAGCTTGGTTTTATAGAATAAAGCCAAGTGGTTCCATCGTTAACTTCACAATGCTATGTCAAGATTTCCTCTCCAACTTCCACAGTCGAAAAAGGATTGGGAAAACAATTGATGATTTGTTTTGCATCAAGCAAGAGATGAACGAAAGCATAGAAGAATTTTGTGTAAGTTAGGAAAAATCCATGAAACAAAAAGAGAAGAGCAAAAACAAGAAGTGAAAAATTATACTTGACGGACGCCCCCAAGGGGCTCAACGCCAGCAGGCGGGGCGATCGACAAGATTTGACCCTGACCTAGCATGGCCCCCAACTTATGGGAATGACGAACGCCCCCAATGGGCTCAATGCCAGCAGGCGAGGCGATCGACAAGAATCGACCTTGACCTAGCATGGCCCCCAACTGACAGGAGATTGGAAGAAAACCATCCCTGGACAAGTATGGGAACGATGAACACCCCCAAGGGGCTCAACGCCAGGGGGCTAGGCGATCGACAAGAATCGACCTTGACCTAACATAGCCCCCGACCGGTAGGCGATCGGCAAGAACCATCCCTGACCGAGTCTGGGAAATAATAGTGCCCTCAAGGGGCGCAACGCCAATAGGCGAGCGATCAGGCAAGGCCGAGCTCGACCTAGTGTGGCCATCGACAAAGTGGCAAGCGACAACACAGAAAGGGAAGGAGACAAGTGAAAAATTCTCATTTGCAAAAGTGGCGAGCGACAACATAGAATGGGAAGAAGACAAGTCAAAAATTCTTAATTGCAAAAGTGGTTAGCGACAGTATAGAAAGGGAAGAAGACAAGTAAAAAATTCTCATTTGTAAAAGTGGCGAGCGACAACATAGAAAGGGAAGGAGACAAGTAAAAAATTCTCAATTGCAAAAGTGGCGAGCGACATCATAGAAAGGGAATGAGACAAGTCAAAAATTCTCAATTGCAAAAGTGGCGTGCGACAAGAAAAACAAACGAAAAACTCTTAATCGTAAAGCGGTGTGCAATAAGTCAAACAATCAGAGACTCTTGTCCCTTACAACATCGAAACAGGGACTCTTGTCTCGAGATCAAAGTAGTCCTTCTATTTGCACCCGATTGAAAACGGCCAACCCTTGTGTTACACTCGGCAAACTTTGCTTAGCAATACCTATGATACACTTTGAGATGCTCCTTCAAGGTGCTTGGAGCGACATCAAAATCTAGATGCACCGGCTTATCAATATCTACTAACACTAAGCTATCATCACTCCCATCATTAGTGTCGGACGACGCCCCCTCGGAAACATCACATTCAAACCAAGAAGAAAAGTAACTAGTCGATCGACCACATCACATTCAAACCAAGAAGAGAAGTAACTAGTCGACCGACCACATCACATTCAAACCAAGAAGAGAAGTAACTAGTCGACCGACCACATCACATTCAAACCAAGAAGAGAAGTAACTAGTCGATCGACCACATCACATTCAAACCAAGAAGAGAAGTAACTAGTCGATCGACCACATCACATTCAAACCAAGAAGAGAAGTAACTAGTCGATCGACCACATCATAAGAAGAAAAGAACCGGTCGATCGACCACATCACATTCAAACCAAGAAGAGAAGTAACTAGTCGATCGACCACATCACATTCAAACCAAGAAGAGAAGTAACTAGTCGATCGACCACATCACATTAAAACCAAGAAGAGAAGAACTAGTCGATCGATCACACCACACTCAAACCAAAAAGATAAGAACTTGGCGATCAGCCAAAAAACAAAATACAAACTCAAACCAAAAAGGAAAAATACAAAACCTGGTGGTCAGTCAAAATCAAACCTGAAGCAACATATTTAAGCAAAAAGAAGAAAGATGGCGACTGACCAAGAAACCTACCCGAACCAAATAACCGAACAAAATGAAGCAATGGTGGCGGTCGACAACAAAAATTCATCCAACCTAAAATGACTAAGGAAAGAAGTAGAAAACTCGTCGAATGAGCAAGTTCCATCCAAATCAAAAATACCAAGGAAAAAGAAAGTGGCATACCTTCAAGTCTTCAATTCATCCAAGCTAAAAAAAAAATTACCTACAAAAGGCCAACAAAGAAGATAAAATGAATGCCCAACTTCAAAAGATAAGTGGGCGGTCAACCGCCTACTATGAAGGAAAGCAAAATCGGACTCCAAATAGGGCACTCGACTAAGCAAGGGAACAAAGGATTCAAGTCCTGTTTACAATATGGCACTCGGCAAAGAAGCAAAAGAAAGGAGTAGGCATGACGCAAAATATAAGCAAAGCAATCAAATGCCAACCATTATATGATAAGCAACAATAATCAAATGGGGAGGATCACTATAGGGCGACCGACACCTAAGTAAGAGGAGAACATCATAGCAAACAAAGCGGACAGGAAGTCACAAGAGCATAAGGATGATCGATAAAAGGAGTGGAGCCTAACCAACCACGCGACAAACAATAAAAGTGAAAGGAAATAAGCCACCATTTACAGTGTGGCATGCAACAAGTAAAGGGAGACAAACCAATCAAATACCAAAGAGGCCGAATCCAGTCCCTATTACAAATGCAACATAAGGAAGAAGGAGCACAAAATAAAAGAAAGCTACTAAATCCTAGCTACAAAGAGACATTCGGCAAAAACGATAGAAAACAAGTAACCCATAGCCACCATGTGTCGCTCGACTCGAAATGAAGTAACGCAGAAATAAGGCGATCGACCAAGCAGAGGAGCAAAGGAATAAGGCGATCGACCTAGTTACATTATGGCATAAAAAAAGGTGGAGCCACATCTATCATACGTCGCCCGACACATAATGAAGAAAAGCGAAGTCAAGTCCCAAAATATGATGCTCGACCAAATAAGGGAAGTAAAGCAGTCAAACACCAGCACTACAAGGTATGAGACACAAATTGGAAACAAGATAATGAAGGCCACAATATGGAGAGCGACAAAAGAATGCAAGTAAAGGAGAACGACCAAGGCAAATTCTCATCACCAACATAAACCAACAAGACATCAAAAAATACCATACCGACAACAGGCGAGCGAGGACATAGGCCCAAGCAAAGTCGCGTAAACACTGGGTAGCTAACAATAACAACTAGACATGGATCGAAAGGAAGGATTATGAAGAAACAACAAGATGCAAGGTAAGAGGCGAGAACAAGCTATAAAGAAGAATAGGAACAGCAGCCAAAAAATTATCAACCCAGGCCAAAAATCCATTCAAATCGACAAATAAAGATGATAAATCGGAGCTAAACCCAGCAGGCCTAAAAACAAGTCAAAACAACCAAGCATCGAGGTCACGCAAAATCAAGAACGAAGAACACTTTATGATGAAGAAGATGAACAACCGACAAAACATATAAACCCAGAAGCAAAAATCAAGCCAAATCCGCAGTGGAAACACAAAATCGAAGCTAAATACGACACTCAAATAATTCCCACTCAAAGGGAAAACAAAAAGCAAATGCTGGCGCATCACACCCCATGTAGTCCTAAAAGGATGAAAAAGGCAAAAAACTGGCGACAAGCTGACAAAATGTGTCGACCGCCATGTTGCTCGACAAAGTTGACAAAATGTGTCGACCGCCACGTCGCTCGACAAAGCTGACCAAATGTGTCGACCACCACGTCGTTCGACAAGCTGACAAAATGTGTCGACCGTCATAGACCACCTCAGAGAGTTCGGAGACCACCAAGTCATCCGACCCAATTAACTCCAAAAAAAAAAAAGCAGGTTTCCCCCTCCTAGAAAAATTCAAATTTGAAATTTGAATTC
>AWWV01015020.1:0-14311 GCA_001974805.1 Corchorus capsularis
TTTTGTTTGTGGGCCTCAATCATAATGCACAACAAATATGAAACAGAACAAATCAGTCAATAATTATTAATATATTAATTAATTAATAATGGGAATAACAAAATGGAAACTTCTTTCAATTTGCTTATTCAATATATTTAATCATTCACTGTCCGGAAGAGCCAATACTAAAAGTGCTAAATTGAAATGATAAGAGTATAAGGATTGGTTTGGCCTGCAATGAGAAAATGTCATTAAACTTTAGTATTATGGCTCTTGACTTATCCTATTTTAGGTCCCAGAAATTGTTATTGTTATTAGCAATCTAATAGCACTAGTAGAGTGAAAGCACAGCTATTATGAATTTGCATTTTCCTAAATATTATATTAAATTGTAATTGGGAATCTGTTGAATTTTATGTTGTCAAGATTCTATTTACAACTTGAAGCCTTTTTGTTGATCCACTGTGAATGTATTGGTCATTTTTGGCATTCACAATTAGGTGCACCCCCAAGGTTGTGTTGCCTTCATCTCCAGGTTAGATATGGGGAGAATGCCAAACCCTCTTTTTTTGTAAAAGAAAAAAAACAGCCTTGCTTTTGCAGCCAATTGTTTTACCATTCTATTCTATACTATTTTCTAACTTGATTCTTGTTTTTTTTAATGATTAAATATCTTGACTTCAATTAGAAGCAATTCTCTAAAATGGCAAAACTTGATAGAATATTATATCATAATTAGCGCATCCGAAAGTATTGATGGATACTTATAAGTATGAATTTACAACTTAAAATGGACAAGGAAGTTACGGCCGTAAACTCAAGAGTTTAATTATATAACTAATTGAAGGTAACATATATATGACATTACATTTTTATGACTTAGTACACAATAAAATCTGATAGTACTATGTAAGGCTTCCTTTGTTATAGCCGTATGAAAAGCACCCATTAAAAAAACACATTTTTGGTGCTTTTCACCACAGTGTTTTATTAAAGGATTTTTTTTATTTGGGTGCTACCGATTAATTATATTTCCATAATTAATGAATAAAAGTAATTTAATGACTAAAAAGAGCACTGATTAAAAATTTATTATATAATACTAACGGTATTTCTAAAATTTCCCAATTAAGATTTTTGAGTTCGTGATTTTATATAGTACTCCACGTAGTAAGATTTGAAAAGGAAATAAATAAGAGGGATTTGATAGTCACATTAATAACGTTTTTCATGATTCCAATGATTGCTTTGATTACAACTTTTCTTTCATCTTTGAAATGCTCTAGCACAAAAAGTCAATAAAAGAAAAGGAAAAAAAAAGGTACACATAGCTTCAGTCCAAAATTTAAAAATAAAAAAATAGGAAAGAGAAAGGAAAAGATTAAATTAATAATGATTCATATTTCATGATTCTAATATTATATACGAAAAATAGGAGTATATAATCACATGTAATTTTATAATTACATTATGTATAACATTATATAGATACTGCGCGGGTTTCCAAGTTTTCACTATATTGGATCATTAATCTTTTCTTAAAAAAAAAAATATATTGCAATTCAAATGCTGCCTTATGTAATTATCATTAGGATTGGACCGACATTGGTGTTATACCATAGAGTACCAATAAGACTAAATATAGTTTCTTTGAATTTGAAATCTTGTTTTACAGAGATATCGATCGGGTTTCTTTTACTTAACTCAATAGCTGTTTGTAACTGAAATTCTTAATGATCATCTATTAGTACATAAATTAAGAAAAATTAATTACTACGAGATGCAACGTTCTTGTATAATAATACTCCCTCAGTCTCAAATTAACTGACTTTTTTTTGGATGAATGCCATTATACTTTCTTGAATGATAAACATTTGAGTGACTTGGCTCGATTGAAGTAGCTACTTTTATTTCGTGAGCTTATAAATTCCTTCTCTTTCTATCCCCCCTTCTCTTTATAAACGGTTCTAAGTACCATAGAAAAAAAGTGCATAAAGGGAAAGAGCAGGGTTCAAACTTAATTCTCTTGAAAAAGTCAAGACCCAAATTTGTCCTTCACCTCTAAACAGTTTATTATTAAAAGAAAAAATGATTTGAGCGAACAAAAGAATTAAAGAGCTGATAAAGTAAACTTGTCCTAAAGAAGGAGCAAAGGGGCATATCTATGGAGCAAATTAAGGCCCACAATTTGTTCTCCTCTCCCTTTTTTTTTTTGGGCTAAGTTAAATTTGTGTTAGAAAATATCAAAGGCAAAAAAATTCTTTTTGGTTGGAAAGGGAAGAAGTAGGATTAAGAAGGAATGAGTATGGCGAATGAAGTCTCCTTAGAATTTGTTACAACGATATATTCAACAAAATAAGGTAAATCCATAAATATAATAATAGAGCCATCATTTGAATCCTTCGAGAGTCTAGCATAATTAGCCACAACTCGATTGGCCTCTCTGAACGGCAAAATCTTTTTTAGTACTATATAATAATTGTTATTATTATTAAATTAATTATACCCAAAAGCGTCACCTCCCATCCCATCTAATCTAAACATCGTATTGTTTATAATATTAGTATTTAATTCAAATTAAACAATTGATTACATAAAACTTTTGGAGAAAAGTAAGCGATATAGATATTGTAAAAAGAGAAAAAGGGTTGCCAAAGATGATCAAGATAATTATAAAATATAGACATTTCATTAATTAAACATTAACAGAAAACTAATTACAGATTACAAAGATTATGATTTGAAAGAGAGAGAGAGAGAGAGAGAGAGAGAGAGAAATGGAGAGGAAAAGATTCCACACTGTTGACTGATGGGACTGACAATATAGACACGTACAAGGACCGACGACATATATTAGACTCTTGATATCATTAGATTGATACATTAAAAAAACATTAATAATTCGATTAAACTCAAAGTGGGCAAGAAATTAAAAAAGCAGCAGAATTAATCTTTATTTTGCATGGCTGCGCCGGATCTTTAATTTGTTCCCCCATGCAAACTCTAAAACCAACACGTAGCTTATCCAAGTGGACCAACTCTCCTCCACTTGAATAATTCCGATTTCTTTTTCTTCCATGAAAACTTTTAAACTTTGTTGGAAGCTCCATCATGATCATTGTTTGCTTTACCATTATTATTTTGAGCTTCAACAACTCCTCCATTAATGGCGGTTTCGTTTGGGTGAGGAGCCACGGCGTTGACTTCCGAGCAAACCATGGTGCTTAGTTTAACAACATCAACAACGATGTGCTCTGATAATTGTTGAAGCTTTGGGTCTTCCTCAACCAATTTCTTGTTGCCTGGATGGTTCTTATAGATTGCATAAAGAATCATTTGAAGAATGCCAAAGATAAAGCCAAGTATGTTTGGAACCTGTTGATTTCAATAGAAAAGTTAATTTACATAATTACTAGCTAAAAAATAAAAAATAAAGCAAATAAAGGTAAAGGTGATGATAAAATAGATATATAAATAACATTGATGGAGAAAAAGGGAAAATTAAAAGGTTGATTGCATGAAAGAGATAACGTACAGCAATGTTCATGTCTTTTAATAGAAGGCCATAGAAGAACCACATCACTGCTCCTAAGGTGAGGAACACCGATAAAGTAAATGGCATGTATTCCACGCTCTTTGTTTTTATTACTTTTCTCTGCACCAAAAATTGAAATTTCAATATTATTTAAAGAAGAAAAAACCAAAAATTTAAAATGGGTTTTTATTTTTATTATTCCGTACCAAAATGCAAAGAGGTGCGGCGAACACACTCAAAGAGAATGCCATGCAGATGTATCCAAGAACATGGAGACGAGTCATGGGGTTTTTGAGGAAGAAAGTTGAGAGATAGACAAGTCCGAACCCGAAAACATTGAATAGCATGATAAGCTTCACGGTCACGACCTGAAATTGATCATATTGATTGAAATGTTTAATAATTTGGATTTTTCTTAAAGGAGCAATTAATTAGTAATTAGTTAAGAAGGGTTTATATATATATATATATACTAAAGTATATACCTTTTCCTTCTTGGGAGCATAGTAGAAGTAAGTAACAATGTAAAAAGTCTGAATGAAGACGCAAAAAGTGTTAATGGTTATGAGAAGCATAGCATCCTTCTTAAGGAGTGCGTAGTAAATCCAAAGCATGGCGCTGAAGAGCGAAACCACGTAAGGGATTGATTGGAACCCTTCCGATGTCTTCTTCTTGTATATTTGGTAAAATGTTGGCCTGAAATTATGGATCACCGCCCATTAATCATTTAAGACAAATACAGTCACTAGCTACAAGGAAAGAAAAAGAAAAGAAGCTGACAAGGAGAGCAAACTTACAAGGGAGCCAAGGAGACACCAAATGAAACGACGTTGCCTAAAACAAGAAAAAGGAATATGGGATTTGTATTAGTATATGAGAAAAGGAATGTTGATTGAATATATATAATGAAACCCTTAGAGAAAAATGTACATTAAAGCTAAGCTATAATATTCCTAGTAGGAAGAAGAAGAAGAAGAAGAAGAAGAAGAAGAAGAAGAAGAAGAAGAAGAAGAAGAAGAAGAGAAGATGAATAATATTTCTATATAAATACCTAGAATGCCAAAAACGAAAGCCCAAGACACATGAAGAGCCATCTTTCTAGTTTCTGATAGATGATTTATGTAGGTTAGTTGTTCCCTCTATTTAAATCTCAATCTCTCTCTCGAAATCAAGAAGGGGGGTTTTTGGGGTGTTTTGGGTGTTCAAGCTATCTCATTACTCTCAATTCTATTCCACGAGGCTATGAAGCATGATGGGGGTCGATATTTATAGTGATGGAAAGGAAGGAAGGGTAGGAAAAGAAATTAGAAATATGTGGTCAAGTTGCATGGTGAGGAGATGTGTGGGGAACTATAGAGTTTAATCAATAAAACAGTGAGTAACACAATACTAATAATTAAGATGAGAAAAAGAGATCTTTTTTACAATTACAGAATGATATGCTTTTGTGAATTATAAACCTCAAAGAGTTGCCGGTTGCCAAAGCGAAGTGGCTAATATTAACCCAAAGAGGGTGGTTGGTGTTGGACGGAAGCGCCCGAATTCCACATAAGCGACCAACTTGACAGTACCATTCCTAGTACATTCACAAAACCCCAAGGGCCCACCATGGGTTCTTTCTGATGTGTCACGCACCAAGTGGTTTAAGGTTTACAACTCACGCTTCATTGGGTCACACCCATTTGGTTTGGGGAATTTGCATGGTTAGGAACTACTTATTTCACTCCTAATATATTCATTTCGGGATAGATAATATTTATCAATTTGATATATAGGAGAGTACTTTTTTTTCCTTTTTAAAGAAGGACATTTTATTAACCATGTATGAGACTTTTTTTTGAGGTACTATGTATGAGACTTTAATTAACCATTACTTGCATGTTTGATCTAGCTTATTTTACAGGTTATCTACTATAAAAAATAAGCTTATGTCGGGGCCATACAGATTATATAAAAGTGATTTTTAAAAACACTTTTCAGCTGATTTTTAGTTAAAAGCCAAAAACTTCAAATTGAAGTTTTTTTTTCCCCCAAGAAACACCTTTCAAAAACACTTATGTCAATAAATAAATTAGGCCAAATAGACCTTGAGTGTGAAACCCATCTAATAACGGTGTAAAATGACCATTTTAATCCTATCATGTATCATGAGTACATGATTGTTGGGGTGTACCATGGTCCTATTATTCATCCTATTAATCCTATCATGTAGTATCATGTTTTTGGGTGGGGAAAATACCATATGGTCCTATTAATAATGATTGTGATTAACTGTATTTAAGGAATACATGGTGATTAATTAGAGATTTTTTTTTGAAAAGTCAAATATTTATTAAAGAGAGGAACATTACAACAAAGCAACCAAATTTGAGGATCTAGAGACCCCAAGTTTGACTAAAGAGTCTACAAAGAAATTTGTCTCCCTATAGATATGAACAAAAGAAATGTGACCAATTAAATGTAACAAGTTTGAAAGCCTATTGAAATGATTACTGAACTTCCAAGGCCTACTATTAGGATTAGGGGTGATCAAAAATCGGGTCAAACCGAAAACCGACCCGACCCGATTGAAAATGGGTGAAATGGATCGGTTGAGTCGGTTTTGGTGGTTTATTGGGTCGGTTGTCGGTATGATAATTAAAACCGAAATCGACCCGAGAAATCGAAGTATCAAAACGACGTCGTTTTGCACATAGGGTTTAGTTATATTTTATATTTCTTAATTTTAATTATATATATTATATATATCCAAAAATCATTTTTATTTTAATATGTAAAATATTTTATTAAATAAGAATATATATATATATATGTAAGAATTTTATTTTAATATATAATATATATTATTAAGATGTAATATATATATGTGTTTAATATATTTAAACCGAAAACCGATCCGAAACCGACCCAAAACCGATTGGTTTCGGTTTTGACGGTTTCCCATTTAATCGGATCGGTTGTCGGTTGATATTTTATAATTTCGATTTTGGTTGAAACCGACCCGATTGACCCGAAAACCAACCCATGATCACCCCTAATTAGGATTAGTAACCCAAGAAATAACATTTTTTGGAGTAACTTTCAAGGACGAGCTTAGGTAAGGGAAAGGCAGTAGCATCCATAATAATGGAGAAAACTTCAATAACAACCAACAATTCAGCTTTATTAGAATCAGCAATTCCCACTTTTTTTTTTTGAGAAAATCAAAACAGCCTCAACTTCATCTTTCCTTGACATATCCCTCCAAAATCAGTGGCTAGAGATTAAAGAAATTATGTAATGACGTGAATTTGAACTCACCATCCCTTCCTTCCGTGGTTATAAACCCAAAAGTTCATTCGGGATAAGACAATTTTACTTTTTATTTATGAAGTTCAATTAATATATATGATTGTGTACTCTCTATTTTATCTTCAATATGTTGCCATTATAAAACAGTAGTCGATCATCTTGGCCGCACCCATTGAAATGATCTTGACACAAAGACCCCACTTTGTTAAAATTGCTAATATAGGCCCTACCAAATTGATATATATATAGATCCAAGACACCAGAGTACTATGCACTTAAATGATTACATGACTAATTATATAATAATCATGAAGCAAATACATAGATATATATATATATATATATATGACGTACGGTAACATCAATTATATATAATGAAAGAATAATTGTTATATATATATGTGTAGCATTCCCAATCTTACAAATTGAACAATATTCATGATTTGACAAAAAAAATCAATATTCATGAGAAAGTGATTGAAATACATTGTTGGATAATAAGATCTAGCTATAACGAAACAATCAAAGAATAATATAACATTTGCATATTCTTATACCATAATTATAATAAGGGTTTAAATTCTATTAGGATCATCCTAAAAATGAGTGTTTTTAGGATTCCATTAAGATGATGACACTTGATCAAATTTGAATCATCATCAAATCCTAATTTACACCCCACCACACCTAATTAAATTTGTATTAATTACCTTAACATAGTTTTAACCTTAGTTAAAATTGAATAGTTTTATTAATAAATTTTATTTTTAATTTACTTCTTTTTTTTACTTGCAACGTGACTTTTTTTTAAAAAAAAATTTTAATAAATTTTTTTGCCTTATAACATGACCTTTTTTTTTCACATTAAGATTAATTTTGGATGTGAAACAGATTTTTTTTTTTCTTTACTAGTGGCAAATTAATTTAATTAGTTTAGGACAAATTCAAATATTAATTAATTTAATTGGTCATCACAATTTGATTCTTTTGATTAATAAATATTAATTAAAAGAAATTAAATTAGAGTTATAAATGGGTGTGGATGGTTAAACTAAAAAAATGGTTGATGGTAATAATTTTTTTTTTGGCCGAAAATGGTAATATTTTTGAATAATCATAAATAATTCTGCTCTTAAAAGTATATTTTTAAATATGGAAAAAAAAACTATTTTCACTAAATAAATTCAATTTTTACTAGAATCAAGGGTGATTTAATGCAATTAATGATATGTAATTAATAAGAGTTTATATGGTGAATGAGGGTGTAAAATATATCTTGGTGGTGATTCAAAATTGATTAGGTGTCATCATCTTAATAAGATCCTAAAAAACATCTTTTTTAGGATGATCCTAATAGAATTTAAACCCTTATAATAATTTACGAAAATGTATAATCAAAATGCTAGCTTTAACAAATATAGATGATGATTGATCCCTTAGATGGAAACTCCAAAATATGGATATATATCTTACATGCATCGATCTTTGATAAGAATATTCTAACCTACTTGCTCCACCTCGATTGATTGTACTAAGATTAACTTTTTTTTTTTTTGGGATTTTTGGTTCTGAGTTGTAATCCCACTCAAGGATGGTGAATTGCCATAGAGGATCCTATCTGGCTTGCCATGAAAGAAGCCAATCAAACGGTGGAGAATCGAGCTCAGCATCATGATGGAGGAGATGCTGTTTAACCAAAACAAGTAACATTAATTAACCTTTAAAAACAAAATTGTAGATGCTTTATATTTTCGACCCAAAGCATGCATGCAGCTGCCCGATGATAATCTTTTGATCCTTTTGCATTAATTCACTTGAATATCCCATTTCCCATATTATCTTCTTTTTGTTGATCATATCAAGTTGAGAAATTGCTGTTTAACACTTAATAACGCACACCATACATTATCCAAAACATCATCCATACGACATTACGAGTACCCACTATAAAAAAGATTTTGATATAAAGTTAAGAGAGAGGGAATTGATTAAATAAACAAAATCTTTCGAATACTAATTTGAATATTCATTACGTAAATGATTTTGGAAAAGGAACAAAAGGAAGAATCTGAGTGGCATGAATTGTGGGTGTTGCATGCAACACCTGCCTTTATTTAGGTGTTATATATATCTATGATTCTATCTAACTATGATTTAATTATTTTTCAGGTGAGATTTTTGATTAGTTTGAAAATTAATGGTAATAATAATATCCATATATATATGATTGGGGAAATTATTAGCAAAATAAGCATTAAGCAAGTTGGAAAGGCCCACATAAGGTCAGTTAATTAAAGGTCCCAAGAATTGGGCAGGGCAGGGGCAGCAGACATATAAGATAAGGATTTGTTTCCACTCTGTATATAAGTTAGAATTTAGAAAGTTGAAAACCCCACCCACCCCATAAGAAAAAAAATAAAAATAAAAACCCATAATTAATTAAGTTATTCAGATAAGCTCTCCTTGGGTTGTATTATACAGAAGGGAAATGGAGAAAGAGAGAGTTGAGACTTGAGAGGAAAGTGCAATTGAAAGTGTTTGATTTGGTATATTAAATATAATAATTAATTTAAAATCTATGAAATAATATATCCAAAATTGGAAAGCATAAATAAAGCATCAAAGGCATAATATTTGTAGTGGAAAAAAAGTCGAGTTGGTAATGCTTCGTTTATTTAAACGGAACTCTATACTGTAATGTGAACAACAAAAAGCTTTGGTCTCAATTGCGCATATTGAAACAAAACAAAACAAAAAAGAAGAAAATTTTCAATGGGATGGGATCAGATTTAGATGTCCCAATTCGCATTGCCTTATTATTATAAAACCATATTGTTTTTATCAATATTGGTATCTATATTATTGATATTATAATTTGTGTTAAATTCCAAGGGCGAATATTGGTCTCAATGAGGGGGCCGTTTTTTTTTTTAAATAACTCTCATTTGTACATAAATTTACATATATATACACACTATTTTTAGTTTGGGTTTTTTTTTTTTAAAAAAAGTGAATTTATTAAGAGAGCAAAAGGAAATTACAATCAAGCAACTAAGTTTGAAGTTCTAGCAACACCTTGTTTGGTTAAGGAGTCCGCTAAAAAATTAGCTTCTCTAAAAATGTGAACAAAATTACATCACCAACGATAACAAGTAAGTTGGATAATCTATTGAACAAATTATTAAACTCCCACGCTCTCATGAAACGATTAGAAATCCAAGAGATCACTGTTTTGGAGTCACTTTCAAGAATCAATTTCAGAGATGGAAAGGCCGCAGCTTCAACGATAATGAATAAACCTTCAATAACAGCAAGAAGTTCAGTAAGACTGGAGTCCTCTCTTATAGAATTCCTAATAGAACCACCTATACCAGCTGGACCCCGCTTGCCAAGAGAAGAGCCATCAACGTTGATTTTCCATGCTACAAAAAAAAATTGTCACCCCCTATGGAATTTGTGACAAAAATATTCATTAATAATTTTTTACGACGGAAATACCCACCAATAACGATTTGTTACCAATTTATTGCTACGGAAAAAATTTTCCATGGCAATATTTTGGTGGGTATTCTGCATTTTTCTTGTAGTATGTGTCAGAGGGGGGCGGCATCCAGGAAACTAATCAGACACTTCACTTAGGAAGTGTTTGCACTCTGCAGGGACAGTTCTTTAATATTAAGAATAAAGTTGATAATGGCAAAATTCCCACGAGGGAATTTTGCTTTCAAACACCAATCCAACCTAAAAAATTTAGAATGAAATTCTAAGTATTTAAAAGTTTGAATGAAATCAAAATTAATTAATTTCTTAGAATAATTTTAGATATAGTTACTCCTATACGGAAAAATATAGACTCTTCTATCGCATTTTACAACCCATTTCAGTACTGATCATGATTTGAATCCAAGACACACATGGCTTTTCTTTTTTTTCTTTTTTTAAGGCATATAGTATTGTTAATTAGATAATAATTACAGAAATAGAGCAACAACACAAGTTAGGACCCCTTCTAAACAGGTAGTGAAACATTCTACCAAAGAAAATATGGGAGTACAAGCAAACAACCAAAGAAAACATAGCGAAGTCCGACGTAGCAACAAAAGCAAAATCAAATAAAGCAGCAAACAACTAAATATAGTAATTTTCTTTACTTCATAATATAAGTAATTTTGTGTTGAGTATATAGCTAATATTTTATTAATTAGATATGTAATTAGTAAATATTATAGTATTACAACTAAATAATAATCAATATATATTAATGTTAGATTTAAAAAAAAAAAAATCACTTGCATATGATAGGGCTTTTTTTTTTCAGGTTAAGGGGGTTACATGTGATAGGACTTTTTTAAAATAATAACCAAAGGCATTGTATTAATTACGATATGTATAGGATGGCAAAAAACTTACCCACACCTTGTATTCACCCACCCCAACCCAACTTAACTATTACATGTGATAGGACTTGATCTGAATATCTCATGTAATGTAATATATAATAATTAATTAATACTCAGATAATCTAATGGAAAATCATAAAATATATTGGAATGTGATAATTAAGTAATACTTGATAATCTGATAGACAATTATAAAATATATTGTCAGTAGAGTTTAGCAGACTATATTTAAAATATACTATAATGTAATATATAATTAAGTAATACTCAGATAATCTAATGGAAAATTATAAAATATATTGTCAGTGGAGTTTAGCAGACTACACACATACTGGGTTATATGCTTGACATGTGTCCTATTAGGGAATAGTTTGAATATTAAATATATAATTTTTTTTTGAAAAAAAAAAGTTTAGGGTAGGTTATCACATCTCAAAGGCTAGGGCAATAAGCCACCTACCCCTCTGGATATTTATGGATCCATTGGACACCTGCGGATTTGTCGAACTTACAGATCGTCTACCAATAGAGTCTGTGGAGGCTCAAACATGGGTGTCTTCCACCACAAGCTTTTACCACTTTGGTCAATCTCATTGGCAAATTTATACATAATTATTTATGGGATGGGATATATGTCAATTTTTTTAATACGTTTGTCAAGTCCAAAAATTACATTGAGAGTGTATCAAATAATTATCATAATCATGATTTAAAAAATAATTATCCTAATCTAAATGCAATTTTGTAATCAAAATTATGAAGCATTAAAAATAATTGAGACAAATGGCGCTCTATAATTTATAAAACTGACACTAGTGCTGGTAGTAATTAAGAATATAATAGCATATATCTTATAGTATAGATTTAACTAATGACGTTAATTTTATTAGCATAGTACGTATCGTTCCACTCATAACAAAAGTAAAATTAAATATCAGTTAATCCCTAAACTATCTCCATATAACATCTTAGGGGGCGTTTGGTTGGGGGTGATCTTTGATCACCTGTGGTGATCTTGGCAGGTGATCTTAAATCACCCCGTTTGGTTATACTTTTTGGTTTGGTGTGGTAATCCGGATTACCCCCTAATCACCCTTCTAAGGGTGATCTGGATTACCACCATAAACCCATGTAATCTTTGATCACCAGTGATCTTACATCACTGGTGATCTTAGATCACTATTGATCTAGGGGGTGATCCTAACCAAACGCCCCCTAAAAGTATTCTTTAGAAATCTATTATAACTTTTTTTAGGGAAGAAATCCATTATAACTTTGACAGAGACTAACCCTTAAATCCACCCACATTTTAGTTTATTTTTTTATTCATTATTATAACCACAAATATATGCATAGTTTATATTTGTACTATTGCGATTAAACAAGTCTAAAATAATAAACAAGAACAAGAAAATTTTACGTAATTGGATCAATTTGATCTACGTCCACGGACAGAGAGAAGATTAAACAATTGTTGCAATTATATAAGTCTAAAATAATAAACAAGAATAAGAAAATTTTACGTGGTTCGATCAATTTGATCTACGTCCACGGATAGAAAGAGATTCTTATTAATTTTGGGAGAAGACGATACAACACATCAAGGATACAAGATATAGACCCCTTATATAAACATAGGGTATTTAGTTCCTATTATGACTATGACAACTAATCCATACTATAATAAAACGCATGAGCATTCGGCCCGATCCCTCCGCTTCCATCACAGACCTTCAGGAAAAATCCATGAAATTCGTAACTCCACAAATATCGGATCGGGTCACAATTCCGGTCGAATTAACAAAAATTCCAGACACAAATAACACGTACAAATGACATATATGCATCTAGATTATTATGACAACACAACAACTAGCTAGAATAAGTAACAAAAGATATTATTGAAAAAGTAATTATTCAATTAATATAATTTTTATTTTTGCAAATTGTGAATTGTTGTTATGATGGAGAAGATGTGGAAAATTTGGGCTTTGGCCAAATTGTTGGGGGAAATATATATGTGATTGGGGACATGTGGTGGGATATATATTTGTGTATAATAATAATAATATTAATAGCAGCGGAAGCAGACAAAAGTTCTGGAAACCTAACATGCATTTATAATAATTAATTTATATATTAAAATCCTAAATAAGTAGGAGCATATATATATGGGTTTGGTTGAGTAATATAGTCAATAACTTTTTCTTTCATAGGTGAGGTGATCATAATATGTACCTTCATATATGAGAGTGACTTGTTTGATTGTACGAAAAAACAGGTATAATTAACAAGGATTTTTGTATTAATTCTTTGGTTTAATTCTCAACTATGCTTGCATTGCATACATAAATGGAATTACAGTGGATTTAACTCCTCTCCGTTTGTCTTTAATCGTAGGGTCTATTAATTTTTCAACTAAATAGTCACGTATTATTGTGCCTTTCACTGCAAGAAAAACACCATATAGACACAACACTCAGACACGAATATATGGCCAAAAATCGTGCCTATATTGTTTAGGCATGGTATAGGAAGGAATTCTCATCCGCTCCAATATGCCTGGTGCCTAAACTTCAGGCAGGAGGTTGTGCCATTCCTGAACTTTAGGCACAGACAGGAACGGACATTACTCATTCCTTTAAGATGGGATCCATTTCTGATTGTGCCTAATGTCGTTCCCGATATATCATTTATGTAATTCTTTTTCATATTATTTCCAAAATGAAAATTATTTATAAAATTATGATTATTACAGATTCAAATTATATTATTTATAATGATTATATAATATAATTGTAAATATCATGCAAATAAAAATGTCTAATATAAATATATATTATATATATTAATTAATGTACTTAATACATTGAAACTTCTGGCCCAAAAAAAACATTAAAACTAAATCCGAGAAATGTACTTAATAGTTAATACATTTAACCTAGCACATTCAACTTAAGTCACGTAGTGTCCCCTCCAACTTGAGTCATGTTCAATGACATGTTACGACTCTGTTTTTCCTTTAGATGGAGCCATCTATAAGGAAACCAAAAAAAAAAAATAAGATTATACAATGTTGCAAATTAATATGGATAAAAATATT
>AWWV01015022.1:0-21538 GCA_001974805.1 Corchorus capsularis
ATCATCTATATCACAGGGAAATTCTAAAGAAGTGAATATATGTGTTTACACATTGCAAGAGAATCTATATTCAGTTTCTTATCTTAAATATACATGGATGTCTGTCATATGAAGTCTAAGATTTGAAGACACTTAACAGATTTACATTCGGGTGTGAACAACTTACATGCAAGATTCATTCGATTGGCAAAAAAGTCTTCATATCCTTGTGTATCGTTCTAATCACTGTAGTGACCTGAGAAAACAGACACAGTCAACGCTGCAACTCGAATATCAATATGAAAAAAAATATATTACAGAAGAATAGAAGAGCAAAAACCCACCAGGATCACACTGGTGATAGAATTTTTCAACATCTGTCATAACAAAACAAAAACCCAAACATGAGAAAAACCCATTAATTGAATTTGTTCAAAATCTCGAAAGAAATATGAAATTAAAAAGGAAAAACAAAGAAAATATAGGGTTAAGGGAACTTACTGTTAGAACTTTGAACCGATTTGGGGCTTTCGGGTTTTAGGTTTTGTTTTGTCAAAATTGTCCTAGGGGTTTCTTTTGGATGGATAAGAGAAGTTTGGCGCCGGAGTTTGGTGGCCTTTCACCGGCTACTTTCGCCGGATTTTGAAACTTGGGTTTCGGGTTCCATAGGCTTCAATTTTCGGTAGAGTTTTTGGATTTCTTTGGTCGGGATAAAGGGGAAATAAGAAAGGGTAAATCATTTTTGGTATTTTGAGGTCGATTCATGATGGAATCGACGGTGAAGGAGAAGGGGGGGGGGGCGGCGCTGCTAAGGTGAAGGAGGAGGAGGAAGGGTCGAGGAAGAGAAGTTAGGGGTTGGGGGTGACGCGGAGAGAAGGAAAATAGGGGAATCAGGAAAGAGAAAACGCGTGCGTTTTGGCTGATACAATTTTTTGTTATCATTATTTATTATTTAGGAATGGTACAGATACGCTCCTACCATCGTGCCTAAGACAGTTTGAAATTTAGGCACAGGTATAGGAACATCATATTTGCGCGATCGGTAGGCACGCTTTGTAGGAACGGAGTATTCCCTACCAAATGAGTTTGGAATGGGTTTGGCACGAGTTTAGGCATGTATTTCGTTTTTTTCTATTGCATTCGTTCCAAACATCTTGCCTATGTTAGGAATGAAGCTTTTGTCATTCCTAAATTTGTGCCTATATAGTGTTTTTCTTGTAGTGTTTCCTTCCTTCCCCAACTATATATATCAAGAAAATAGAAAAGTTCCATTCAATGATGGAGAGGAGGTGGAGAGAGTGGTCGCGATCGGAACATCATCGGAATCGTATAGATGGAGGTTATCATTACTCAGTTTTTGTTAATAATATGAGTTTGAGAGTCTCTAGGAGAGACGTTTGAGATATTTTTATGGAATTATGGAATTGTTGTTGATGTGTTCATACCAAGGAATGGGAACGAGACAACAAACATGGGCTTTTGTTAGGTACAAATATGCTAATGAGGCGGTGAAAGCTATTTCTCTTGGCAATGACAACAAGAAGCCTGTGGTGTGTAGTTTCTGTGGAAAGGAGGGGCACACTGTCGATAAATGTTACAAGAACCATGGTTTTCCTCAACATTTTAATGCTAATTACAAGGGGAAACACCCTGTTCATCATGCAAATGCTGTGGAGAGTATAGATCATCAACTCTTTGCTTCACCAATGGTGTTTCAGTCACAAGATTCTTCCTCAAATGTTAATGTTGCTTTCCAGTTTACCAAAGATCAATATGAGCAACTCATGAATATGCTTCAAGCTTAAAATCATCTTGTTAATGCAGCAATTACTCTTCCATAGTCTTCTGCAGACACTCTTCCACAATCCTCAGTTCACAATTCATATGGTACCACTTCCCTTGAAAATTGTTCTATTGATCCTCATATTTCATTAAATGTTTTCACATCACATGTTCACTTGCATCTTTTAAGTCTTATAAATGTTTATAATGTTTATGTTGGTTTACCTAACAATACTAAAGTGCAGGTTACTAATGTAGGCATTGTACAATTTAATGAATCTTTGATTCTATACAATGTGCTTTATGTTCCTGAATTTACATTCAACTTAATTTCAATAGGTAAATTGACTTTTGTTCAGGTGTATCTTTTTTTGTTGTCCTTTTGTGGGTAGCGTTTTTTCGTGATTGGTCATGTTTACGTAGTGATTCTTTATCACTCGTCTTGGTATTAATAAAATTTGCCTTTCAAAAAAATAGGTAAATTGACTTTTGATCTTCATTGTTGTTTGATTACTTTATCATATCATTGTGTTATACAGGATATCAATCATTGGAAGATGATTGGAATTGCTAAAAGAACAAGTGGACTTTACAAACTGTAACTTGATATTATGCCATGCAAGATTCTGATAAATTTGATTCTATGAAATCTTTGAATACTTTGTTGATTATGTTTCATGTAACACTGTTGATTCTATTTTGAAACTTTCAAATGCTGATTCTATTTCTTGTAATAATGTTTATTCTGTTCCCTGTAATGATGTTAATTATGTTTTGTGGCATAATAGGTTAGGCCACCTTTCAAATTCCAAATTGAAAATGATTGTTCCTTCTGCTATTCCTATTGAATTGTGTGAAATCTGTCATATGGCCAAGCATAAAAGAACTCCCTTTCCTATTAGTACTTCTATTCGCAGTAAATGCTTTGATCTTATACATATAGATATTTGGGGAGACAATTATGCTCCAACCTTTTAAAGGACGTACTTATTTTCGTACCATTGTGGAGGATTTTACACGTTTTACTTGGATTTTTCTTATGAAGCTAAGTTAGAAACTAGAACAGTTGTGCATAATTTTGTAGCTTTAGCAAACGTGAAGTTTGATGCAGAAGTGAAATGCATAAGAACTGACAATGGCCAAGAATTCAACATGCCAACATTTCATGAGTCTAAAGGTCTTCATCAAACATCATGCATTAAGACACCTCAACAAGTGTAGTAGAGAGAAAACATCAACACATCTTAAATGTTGTTAGATCTTTAAGATTTCAGGCTAATTTGCCTATAAAATTATGGGGAGAATGTGTTCTTCATGCTGTTTTTCTCGTTAACAGAATACCAATCCCAATCTTAGGTAATGTATCACCCTTTGAAAAGTTTTTTAATGAACCCCCTAATATTGAGTCTTTAAGAGTTTTTGGTTCACTTATTTTTGCTTTTAATCATAGTAACATAAGAAATAAATTTGATAATAGAAGCATTACAAGCATGTTCTTAGGTTTTGTTCCTAGTGTTAAAAGATATAAATTATATGATCTTCAACAAATTTCAGAAACAGTCTCAAACTCTTCAAATAATGACACAAATACTTCCAACACTCAAAACATACTTCCCACTTTTGAGTTTAATACCTCAGACCTCAGGAGAAGCACAAGAAACAGAACCAAACCATCTTATCTTACAGATTTTAAGTGTAATCAAGTTCAAATTCAGAAAAATAGTCCTCATTCTCTGCATTTAGTCTTTTCTTATGAAAAACTTTCTACCACAGATAAGGCTTTTGCAGTTGCTATTGACAATGATAAGGAGCCTCGAACTTATAAAGAAGCTGCTCAAAATCAAATTTTGTGCAGCATGCTACGAATGAATAACTAGCAGCATTGGAAAAGACTCAAACTTGGAAGCTTGTGGATTTACCACTTGGTAAACAAACTATAGGTTGTAAATGGGTGTATAAAATCAAAAGGAAGGCTTATGGATCACTTTAACGATACAAGGCAAGACTTGTTGCAAAGGGATACACTCAATAGGAAGGTATTGATTTCCTAGATACTTTTAGTCCAGTAGCAAAAATGGCCACTGTCAAGACTTTGTTAGTAATTACTGCACTTAAAAGGATAGTTTTTACATTAATGTGATGTAAAAACAACCTTTTTCCATGGTGATTTAGAAGAAGAAGTTTATATGAAACTTCCAGAAGGGTATTTACAAGGCTCAAACAAGGTTTGCAAACTGGTGAAATCTCTTTATGGTCTCAAACAAGCTAGTATACAGTGGAACTTGAAGTTGACATAAGAATTACGAAAGTATGGCTTTCAACAATCTCAAGCTGATCACACTTCATTTGTAAAGACTTCAAGTCAAAGCTTCAATGCATTGTTAGTATATGTAGATGATATTATCATTGCCAGTACTGATATGAATGAAGTTATTGGCATCAAGACATATCTTCATGATCTGTTAAACATTAAGGATCTAGGAGAATTAAAATATTTTTGGGATTGGAAGTTGCAAGGTCTAAACAAGGAATCAATATCTGTCAGAAAAAGTATACTTTGGATTTATTAAAGGACATGGATTTTCTGAATTCTAAGCCAACTCCAACACCTATTTTACCAGTAAAAAGGCTGACAAAAGATTCACGTATACCACTTGAAAATATTAAAGATTATAGGAAACTGGTTGGTAAGTTACAATATTTAACAGCTACCAGACCAGACATCAGTTTTGATGTTCAACAATTGGCTCAGTTCCTTGATAAATCTACAAGTGAATATCTTCAAGCTGCTCATCGAGTACTTAGATTTCTCAAAGGGACTGTAGGTCAGAGTATACTCTTCTCTTCACAAGGGAATTTTCAACTTCAGGCCTATTCGGATTCAGATTGGGGCACTTATCCTGATACTTAAAAATCTTTGACTAGTTATTGCATCTTCCTTGGCAATTCCTTAGTCTCCTGGAAAACAAAAAAGCCGAACACGATCAGTAGAAATAGTTCAGAAGCTGTATATAAAGCATTGGCTTCAACAGTGTGTGAAATTCAATGGCTCAACTATATTTTGAAGGATGTGCAAATTAAGTTGGATTCTTCAACTCCGTTGTCCTGTGACAATCTTTCTGCAATGCATATTCCACAAAATCTTGTGTTCCATGAGCGGACAAAGCATATTGATATTGATTGTCATGTTGTTCGAGCCAAACTTCAGTCTGGATTGATCAAATTGCTCTCTGTGACTTCAAAATTGCAGTTAGCACATTACTTTACTATGGGACTTTCAACTACAAATTTCAAAGCAGCCTTCTCCAAACTTGGAATACATAATCGCTATTCAGTTTGAGGGGGGATGTTAGAGATTATAGTAAAGTTAGCCCTAAGCTATAGTTAGTTGCTAATTAATAGTCAGTTAGTTATAGTAATTAGTTACAAGTCAACAATTAACTGTTGACTATTTCATGTATATATTTAGCATCGGACGCTTGTAATTCTTCATTTTCAGTTTGTAAACTTGACAGACAGATTGAGTCCCTATCTCAATTTTTTATTTTTGAACAATTTAACCATCGAATTATACTCTCACAAATTTGGATGCTTAATTTGTACTCAAAATAAATAAATAAATAAATAAATATATATATATATATAGTTTCTGATAGATTTGAATGTGTTTGCTAGCTAGTTTTAAGTTAATGGATGTTATGATTATGCTATGTTTAAGTTAAAACAATGTGATAGGTGCAGTTTTACTTTTGCAGTCTTGAATGTATTGAGGCTGTGCATGCTTGACACCTATCTTTGCTTATTTTAATATCATGAATATGTCAATGCAATATGCAGAGCATAGAGATAGTGTGTGTGAAGTCTCTGCTCTTTTCTCTTCCATTTTCCAGGTTTTCTCTTGATGTTTTTAGCTTGTTTTTTTATTTTTCTTATATTTTCCTTAATCTTTTTGCTAAAAACACAACAATTGGTATCTAGAGCTTTTAGATCTTTGAGAGCCTGTGATTTCCGCATCAAAAATTCTTAAACAGAGTTTCTATAACCCATCAACAGATTTCTTATTACCCATAAAACCATGTCTACTTCTAATCCAAACATTCTTGGTACAGTTCCCACGCCTCAAGTCTTCGCAGGTGAGAATTATCAAACCTGGTCTGTGAAGATGCAAACCTTTCTTCAAGCTCATGGTATGTGGGGAGTTGTTGAAGGCAAAGATCCTTATGTCCTTCCAGATAATCCAACAGTCAAGCAGATGAAGTATCATGAGACTGAAACTACAAAGGCTTTTAAAGCTCTGTCAGTAATTCAGAATAATGTTTCTGAAGTGATCTTCAACTTGATCATCACATGCAAGTCCCCAAAGGAAGCTTGGGACATGTTGAAAGCAGAGTTTGAAGGGTCGAACAAAGTAAGGAGGCTGCAAGTGACAAATCTCAGAACACAATTTGAGAACTTGAAGATGAAGGATGATGAGACTGTTAAACATTATTTTGAAAGGATTATGACTATTATAAACAAAACGAGGTTGCTTGGGAGTGTTGATATCAGTCAGGAAAGGATTGTGATGAAGTTGGTTGACACTTTGCCTGCAAAATATGAAGCAAAGTTGTCTTCTTTAGAAAATACAAGAGACATGTCAACTGTCTCCTTGTCTGAAATTGTAAATGCTTTACAAGCATTTGAGCAAAGGCAAGCTGCAAGGGATCAGGACTCAGCTGAGGGTGCATTTTCAGTTAAAGGCAAAGAATAGGCTTAAAGTAGTGGAAAAGGAAAGAAGATTCAGAAGAAATGAAAGGGGAAGAAGCAAGAAAGTTCTGGAGATAATGAGAAAAAGAAGAAACAGAAGCAGTTGTGCAAGTACTGTAAAAGGCTGAACCACAAAGAAAGACTGTTGGTTTAATCCAGACTTCACATGCTCCAAATGTAATCAAAAGGGGCATATGGAGAAAGTCTGCAAGAACAAGCAACAACAACATAAACGAGAACAAGTTGCTGAAGATGATGAGAACCAGGAGGAGCAAATGTTTGTTGCTACCTGCATTGCTAGTAGTTCGAACAGAAACAGGGAAGAATGGCTTGTAGACAGTGGAAGCACGCATCACATGGTGCATAATAAAGATTTGTTCAAAAATGTTGATCTCAACTACAACTCTAAAGTCAGAATTGGCAATGGTGAATACCTGGAGGTGAAAGGCAAAGGTGACATTGTAGTTAGCACTCCAAAAGGTAACAAAGTCATTTCTAATGTGTTATATGTTCCTGAGATTGGTGTGAATTTGATAAGTGTTGGTCAATTAACAGAAATGGGTTATAAGGTTGTATTTTCTGATAATGCATGCACTATTTCTGATTCTATTGGTGTTGAATTGATGAATGTGAAGATGAGAAATAGAAGCTTTAGTTTGAAATGGAAAGAACCTGCTGCATATGCTGCTATTGATAATGATAGTGATTTATGGCACATGAGGCTAGGGCATGTTAGCAATACAGTTTTAGTTCAATTGTAGAAGCATGGCATGATGTTAGATTTGCCTAAGTTAGCTACACAAAGTGATGTATGTGAAGTGTGTCAGCTAGGCAAGCAAGTTAGAGTTCCATTTCCATTGAAATCAAGCTGGAGAGCTTCTAAAAAACTTCAATTAGTGCATACTGATATTGCTGGTACCATGAGAACTCCATCACTTAGCAAAAACAGATATTTCATGTTGTTCATAGATGATCTTTCGAGGTTTGCTTGAATGTTTTTTATGAAGCACAGATCTAAAGCTGCTGGTATATTCAGAAACTTTAAAATCTGGATAGAAACTCAGAGTAAATGCAAGATTAAAGTCTTGAGAAGTGACAATGGAACTAAGTACACTTCTGAAAGCTTTGCAGAGTTTCTGAAAGCTACTGAAGTAAAACATTAGCTTACAGGGACATATACACCACAACAAAATGGTGTTTCCAAAAGAAAAAACAGAACGGTTATGCAAATGGCAAGGTGCCTGTTGTTTGAGAAGCAAATGCCAAAGAAATTTTGGGCAGAAGCTATTAACACAGCTATTTATCTGTAAAACAGGCTTCCAACAAAGGCAATTTCAAACAAGACACCATATGAAGCATGGTATGAAAAGAAGCCATCAGTTTCTCATTTGAAAGTCTTTGGGAGTATCTGCTATGTGTGGATTCCAGAAGCAAGTTGGATGAGAAAGCTGAAGTTTGTATCTTTGTGTGGTACAGTAGTACTGTGAAAGGGTACAGAGTTTTCAATCCCAAGACAAGCAAGATTGCAGTAAGCAAAGATGTTACTTTCAAAGAATCTGCATTGTGGAATTGAGTGAAAAGTGAAGCTGAAGTACCAGAGGTAGTTCTTCCTTCCTATGTGCAACAACAAGCAAAACCAGATCAATTTGATGATGAAAATGTAGATAATTCAACTGTTAGAGGAACAAGATCACTTGATGAGATCTACAACAGATGTTCAGTTGCTGTTTTGGAGCCAGATTCTTTTACAGAGGCTTCAAAATCTCAAAAGTGGGTTGCTGCAATGGAAGAAGAGATGAGAATGATAGAGAAGAACCATACCTAGGAGCTTGTACAGAGGCCTCAAGAGAAGAATGTGATTGGTGTAAAGTGGATTTTCAAGACAAAGTTGAATCCTGATGGTAGTGTGAACAGACACAAGGCAAGGCTTGTTATGAAAGGCTATGCACAATTATATGGCATAGACTACACTGAGACTTTTGCGCCAGTTGCTAGGTTGGATACAATAAGACTCCTCCTTGCAATGACAGCTCAAAATCAGTAGAGAATTCATCAGATGGATGTCAAGTCAATCTTCCTAAATGGTAATCTTTAGGAGGAGATAATTTATGTTGAACAGCCTGAAGGTTTCTTAGTCAAGGGTAGTGAAGAAAAAGTTTATCTCTTAAAGAAAGCTTTATATGGCTTGAAGCAGGCTCCCCGAGCCTAGTATGAGAGAATTGATTCCTACTTGATTGAGATTAGCTTTTGCAGAAGTCCTTATGAGCCGACATTGTATGTGAAAAAGAGATAGTAAGGGAATTTTAATACTTTCTCTTTATGTTGATGATTTACTGGTATGTGGTAGCAGTTCTGTACTTGTGGAGAAATTCAAGGAAAAAATGGAGAAAGTCTTTGAGATGTTTGATCTTGGAGAGATGAGTTATTTCCTGGGTATGGATGTTACACAAAACCAGCAAGGAATCTTCATTGGCCAGTAGAAATTTGCCAAGGAGATCTTGATGAAATTCTAAATGGAGAATTGTAAGTTAGTTACTACTCCATTGAATCCTGGTAAGAAATTTTTTAAAGTTGATGATTCTGGTTTAGCAAATGCAACAGTTTTTAGAAGTATGATTGGTTGTTTGATGTACTTGTCTGCTACAAGGCATGATATTATGTTTTTCAGTTAACTTATTGTCTAGATTCATGCATGAACCTACTGAGAATCACCTTAGAGCTGCTAAGAGAATATTGAGATATGTGAAAGGAAGTCTTAGCTTTGGAGTGATGTTCTCTAAGGTTGACAAAGCTGAAGTTGTAGGGTTTCTGATAGTGATTGGGTAGGCAATACTGACGATATGAAAAGCACTAGGTATGCTTTTACACTTGGTTCAGGTATCTTTTCATGAAAATCAAAGAAGCAGGAAACTGTGGCACAGTCCACTGCTGAGGCAGAATATATTGCTGCATCAGAGGCAGTAAACCAAGCTATTTGGTTGAAGAGGCTTTGTGCAGATATCAAGCTAAGTGTTGCAAAGAATCCAGTGAAGATAAATGTGGACAACCAGTCAGCCATTGCAATAGCCAAGAATCCAGTTTTTCAAAGCAGGACCGAGCATATAAAGATCAGGTTTCATTATGTTCGAGAGATGGAACATGAAGGAGAAGTGAGTCTGCAGCATTGTCCAAGTGAAGAGCAGTTAGCAGACATCTTCACCAAGTCATTGTCCAAGAACAGATTTGATGCTATGAGATCACTTAAGCTCAATGTTTGCAGCAAACCATCCAAGGAGGAGTGATAGATTTGAATGTGTTTGCTAGCTAGTTTTAAGTTAATGGATGTTATGATTATGCTATGTTTAAACTAAAACAATGTGATAGATGCAGTTTTACTTTTGCAGTCTTGAATGTATTGAGGCTGTGCATGCTTGACACCTGCCTTTGTTTATTTTAATATCATGAATAAATATATCAATGCAATATGCAGAGCATAGAGACAGTGTGTGTGAAGTCTCTGCTCTTTTCTCTTCCATTTTCCAGGTTTTCTCTTGATGTTTTTTAGCTTGTTGTTGATTGTTCTTAGATTTTCCTTAATCTTTCTGCTAAAAACACAACAGTTTCTAACTTTCTATATTAAACTCTGGTTCTACAAACAGGAAGTGTAATTTCCATGATTATTATTGAGCTGCCTCGAGGATGAGTTAGCCTTACATATAGTTATATTATTAAACATGGTATTAATGTTTACATCTACATAATTATATATAGTAGAAATTGGAAAGTAACATGCATAAGATACATCATGTCAAGATATATATATATATAGATACATGAATATCTATATATATAAATCCATGAAATTATTTAATTAAGCTTCACATTTCACTAGCAGCTGGCTTGGGTTAGAGTTGAACTCCAGGATTTTCTCCCTTTGATTATAATTAGTTTGATGTTGATCATGTTCATCTGCTTGTAACGCACAACTTCCGTTCATATTTTGGTCGTGAGCGACGACGCTTTCCGGCTCCGATGAAGAACTCAATGCCTCCTCCTGCTGCACCTCCAAATCCATAACTGTGTTCTTCTTAACGTCGATGCTATGTTCCGGTAACTTCACCTCCTCGATTACCGTCTTGTAGTTCCTATAGATTGCATACAGCACCATTTGAAGGAACCCAAAGATGAATCCCAGAACGTTCGGAATCTGTAAAATGAAATAAATTATTTGCATAATTAGTGTATAGTACACTTGATTAATTCATGAAATTGTTCTTTTGGGAAAAGTTCTAGTAATTAATTAGGAGATTTTGTCATGGTTAATTCAGTGGATGATTCGTCACTTACCGCAATATACAAGTCCTTGAGGAATATACCGTAAAAAAGCCACGTAACAGCACTTAAGGTAAGGAAAAACGATAAATAAAATGGCATGAACTCCACACTTTTTGTACGTATAACCTGCCTCTGCAAATTATTGAAACAAAAGAAAGTTTAATATATGTGTTGAGAGATCCTCCACTAGTAAAAACAATTTATAGATTAATGGAAGTAACAATGTTTAGTAAGTGGGAGTCACATAATTATGGGAAAGAAGTGATCATCAATTAAATAGAGGGTAAAATAAAAAAGCATGAAAAAGTAATATTAAGTAAAAAAAGTTTGAGATCTTTTTTTGGGTTGCATGTCCTTACCATAATGCTAAGAGGTGCAGCAAAAACACTTGTGGCAAATGCAACACATATCCACCCAAGAACTTCCACTCTTTTCGATCCTTTTGCTAAAAATTGGGAGAGAAGCATGATAGAGAAAAATCCCCCAAAGTCCAGCAATAGAAGAATTCTCAAGGTAAACATCTTCAATTCAACATTTATTCGTTCATTTTCAGTTAATTATGGAAAGGAAAAAAGATAGATAAAAAAAATAGTAAAGAGTACTAAAGAGAGAGTGTATTTATATATACCCTAGCTTGTTTTGGTGCAAAAGTAATGTAGAGAGCAATGTAAATGGTCTCCACAACACAGCCGAAGGCATTGATAGTGATAAGAAGGAAAGCGCCAGACTTGACGAAGGCATAGTACATCCAAAGCATGGCACTGAAGAGTGCAACCACATATGGAACTGATTGGAAACCCTCTGTCGATTTCTTCTTCCAAATTCGGATAAAAGTTGGTCTGAAAATATAATTTCACAAGTATATATATATATATTTCAGTCTCTGATCTCTTAGAAAAAAAAATAAAAAATGGAAGCTCAAAATTACTTGAAATTGCACTTACAGTGGAGCTAGGAACACCACGAAGGAGGAAATGTTACCTACAACATTGATGACAAAAGGAGAAAATTATAATCATGAGCTTCTATAGTTCAAATAGTTTATGATATTAATTACATAGTATGATTAGTTTTAGAAGGTGACAATATATGTACCTAGAAGACCCGAGATTAAAACCCAAGGATTACCAGCAGAGAAAATGCCCATCTCGCCCTTTTTCTTTCTCTCTATTTGTCTCTCTCTCCCAATATAATTATGTTCAATGTGAAAACAGGGCTTCAGGGAAAAGAGCCCTTAGATTTCTCTTACACAATCGAGATTGGGACGAGAAAACTAGCTTAATGTTGTGACATTTATATAGAGGCAGACCATCCCCTGCTTTTGCATGAAAAATGATTAGTTAATTTCTAGTGTAATAATACTACACTACTTACTTTGGTTAGTGGGGCAAATAGTTCCACACATGCCAACGCATTACACTGCCAAGTCACCCTAATTACTACTATATTTATATATGTACTCTGCCAGACTTACGTTGCATACCCAAATGCCCTTTTCGTTTCTAATTTGAAGTCGTTAAGAATTGAATTTTGATTGTTGAAATTAATTAAGACTGTCAAATTATTATGTTTAGAAAGACGAAGACCAGATGGCCAAAAAAAAAAAGAAAGACGAAGACCTAAGTCAAAATTCCCATTTCAGAAATAAATATAAAGCGCCTAGCTTCGTCAATAATTCTAGCAACCCATTTGTCACGTTCAACCGGTAAAACTCTTAAGACACAAATCTTTCCGTTTCATTAATGTACGGATCGAGTTTCCATGGTGTTCAACATCAACTTTTAACAGGTGTAAAATGAGGCATTTTGCACTATTTCATTCATTGATTTGTCGTAGAAGCTACTCTCTTGCTGCCTTTTGGTTTTTAATAATTAATTAAAGTTAAACCCCCTTGCTTTTTTTAGTGATGTTGAAGGGGCAAATTAGAAATGTTGTTGTTAATAAACTTGGTATTGCGTTCTATCTCAAATCTCTTTTTTTGACTCTGTTTCACGCGTGAACAGGGGATTCAAAGTCAGATTATCATCGTTCCAAGTGGCGAAACTTCATTTCTTGACAGTTATTTGTATCTACCATCATTACATAAGAAAACAAGAACTTAACCCTTCTTGGATGTCCATTTCTGGGGTTCATGTTCTGACGAATGGAGAATCGAAACCCTAAAAAAGTGCCAAATTATTATATCATCTTCAAGGATTTCCTTTATGTGAAGATAGGCTTAAAAGTGGTAGGTGGGGTGTTAAAATATTATCAGACCACCTGAAATGATAATGTATATCCCCCCTTCCCTTCCTCCATTATCACAATAATTAAGATTACCCTTATGATTACAAATGACCACGATCAACCATTTTATTTTTAAACTCTTTTTAGAGTTGAGATATTTATTTCCATAAACTTTGTTTCAGGTGAGAACTTGCTGCCTTGCACGTGTGATGATGGCAATGGAAATTAATGCGGTACGAAGTTAGTTACTGTCATGAACAGAGAATTTGAGAGCGAAAGCTGTCCATAACTTGGCCATGTTTAAAGGGGACATGATGATTAAGGGTTTTTTTTTTTTTTTTTTTTGAAGCTCTAGCTAGCTTTAAGTTTAATTATCCTTTTGATTAGTAGTTTTTTGCGGCTAAAACAGAGTGTTTCAACGGGCAACAATCTTTTGGAGGCCTTTTTTTATGTGTTAATCTTGTGGTTATTATAAAAGTTTAGAATCTTTTGGTTGAGATTGGAACATGTGTTACAGATTACAGCTAATTATTATATATTTAAAGGTTTCTTTTCCTTCTGCAACAATAATTCACCTGCTGTTCTGTCTCTATGAGTCTTCTTCTTCTCAACCCAGATTTGTTTGTTGATTATTCCAAGCTTTAATAGGACTGCATTTGCAAACTTGGTATTTGTGGATAATGAAAGCAAAATTTCCATCAAATGTTTGCTTGTATAATCTCCTTTTGGTGGTATATTACCTGACTTTTAATTAACTAGATTAATTATAATTAAGTTTGATTTTGGTTTGACCGTACTAAACCTGTGTTTCCTAACCATGTTTCGTCAAATACATGACTTCAATATTGATTGAATCATTGGGGTTTCTAGAAAATTTTGTAGTCATTAGATAAGTCATGTAATCAATCATTGACAAATTAATCATTTTGTTTTAATGGTAACGTTGAATAATTCTTTACGCAATTTAACAACTCTTATATAAGCTACCTATCTGGATTTAGGAATTCAATCTTGGGGAATAGAATGATATATATATACACCATATATACATCTATATATATAGCTAGCAGATGAGCTTATTAGATTTTATAATATATTCAATCATCATGTGAAGCGGATGAATATAGCTCCATATATCAAGTCTGAACTTCTTGTGGGCTTAGATTTGAAGGCCCAAAAAGGAGAAGAAAGTCATCCAGAAAACTTTTAACCCAAATCCTGCAATTATATAGTACTACACTACTACTACATTTTGGGGACCTTGCCCATCAGGCAATAAGCCTATAATTAACCAATCATCCAATCCAAGTGTATGTGTGTTTTGTGTGTGTTAAAAATGTTTAGAAGTAAGGTAGGTTATTATATATGATCTCAATTTACAGATCCTTTAGACTTTCATTTGCAAAGATCTTAAAGATGATCTCATTTCCAAGGTACATGCAAGTTGAAAAACATTGAGGTAAGAGTCCAAGCATTTCCTTGGTTTCCTCCTATATATACTTCACTAGCTTTCAATACAAAAGGGGAAGATTAATGCAAATGAAACAGCTTGACATTTTTTAAAAACAGTAGCCTTAAACCTCACCTGCAGGAGTCCAAGCATTTTAGCGGTTGCTCCTGCATTGGCTAAATTTAGCACTTAATTCTATATAGATTATTTAATACTACAGCTAGCATTAATGCTGGAATTAGTCGATCATTATTAGTAAAAGTGAAGGCAAATCAAACAGCAGATTCTCTGGCGGCGGCGTCCCCTGCAGCTTGATGGGTGCTTTCCAAGCTGACATCTTCATCTTTCCCCATTTCCACATCACCTGAAACTTGCAGTATACCATTGGAAGCTTTTGATATTATAATGGGTGCTAAGTTCTTTCCATTCACACCAACTTGAGGCACCGGTAATTGCTTCTGCTCTTCAATATCTTTGATGTTCTTATTGTACTTTTTGTACACCAAGTATAGCACCATTTGAATCATCCCTAAGAAAACTCCCATCATGTTTGGCAGCTGATACATTATCACAAAACCATAAATTAACCAAAATTACAAGGTCAATCATGAGTATTTTTTGGGGAATAAAATTTACTTACAGATATAAAGAAGTCCTTTAGAAGTAGGCCATAGATCAACCACATAACAGCACTCAAGGTGAGGAAAAATGATAATGTGAATGGCATGAACTCCACACTTTTGGTGCGAATCACCAACCTCTATGTATATATACATATCAAAATTTATTAGTATAAACAAGGAAAAGTTGCAAGTTATTTTACTAAAAGATTAATCAATGGCTAATTAGCCTTTTTGCCCCATTAACTATTGCATTAAAAACATTTTGTTCCCTAAACTTCAAATCAGAACATTTTGCCCCCTGAACTTCCAAATTCAGGACATTTTACCTGCTGACAGAGGGGGCAAATTGTCTTGATTTTAGTTTAGAGGGCAAATTGTCCTTAGCCCCATAATTCAAGGGGCAAAAGGGCTAATAAGCCATTAATCAATCACTAGAATCCAAAGATAGAGGAAAAAGATACAAATTCCCCACCATTATGCTCAAAGGCGCAGCAAAAACACCGGCTGAGGACACAACACAAAACCATCCAACAATATGGTTCTTGTTTGATCCTTTGGAAAAGAAATGTGTAAGAAGAAGGATCAAGAAAAGGCCTCCCAAACTGAACATAAGCAGTAGCTTCACTGTCAAAATCTGCATTAAATTAAAAGCTTAATAAGAAATCAACACATCAAAAATAAATGTGTAACAGGGGAGAATTATGAATTGAACATGTACCCTAGCTTTCTTGGGGGCGAAAACGATGAAGACGATGATGTAGATAGTTTCCACAACGCAGCCAATGGAATTGACGATCAAGAGAAGGAAAGCATTGGATTTTAAAGAGGAATAGTATACCCAAAGCGCAGCGCTCAATAATGCTACAACGTAAGGAATTGATTGAAACCCTTCCGTTGATTTCTTTCTATATACCCGAAGAAATGTCGGCCTGCAATTTCATTACCCAAATCTCAGAATATTTTAGTTACTGAAATTATTATACCTATATATATTTAGAAAGTTTGATACTGCATACATGATGGGAAAGAATTAAAACTGAATCAAAACACTTACAGAGGCGCAAGGTAAACCATGCAAGATAGGATGTTACCTAAATAAATATTAATTATGATCAGGGGATTGCAGCAAGCAGGTAAACTATATATATAAGAAAAATGAACAAATCCAACATTTATAGTTTGAATTTACCATGCAAAGGATTATATATATTGAGGAATTATTGTAATTTTACCTATGCATGCAAAATGAAGTATATGCAAATATTAATTTACCTAGAGTGCCAGAGACAATCACCCATGCATGGTAAGCCGCCATATCCTCTGCTTTAAGCTCTGTTCGATCTCTTAGTAATTTCTCTGCTCAATTAATGAACCAAATAATGTGGAAGGAGATACTTAGCAGGTAAAACTTAAATCTAGCTAATTCCTCTCATCTGAATTCTTTTTTCCATAGAAGCAAAGCACATTTGGTGTGATATATTAATAGAGAGACAGAAAAGAGAGATGGATGAGCTAATATATTATACCTTTTTTTATATCTAAATTACTTTGGATTGCGATACTTTCAAATATTAAAATATTATTATGAATAATATGATTTTACTTCTACATAGAAAATAATAGTACTTTAACGGATCTTTCATTTTCAATTGCAAATAAGGTTTCATATTGTTTAGTTACACTTTTACTTCATAACAAAATTGCAACCAGAGCAAACCTTACTTCTGTTCTAACAAAGGAAAAGAAATTAAAAAAATGAGTCCTAGCCTAGGCTCCTAGCTATAGCTATAGGACAAAAATTACATATACCCAATAAGGGAAACTTATAATCCATATTTAGATTGACATCCCGACAGCCTCAATTCATATTGGGCTTTGAGTAATTTGAAAGTTAGGATCCATTCTCACCCAGTTTCGAACCTTTTGTTACTATCGATAAGCGATTTATAAGTTTGAAAAATTTACAGGTAAAACTTCGATGCGATTTGTAAATATGAAAAATCCAAAAGTGAAATTATGATGGATTCTTAAATCGGTGTGTACTACCTTATATTTTCTTATAACTATGGCTTCCTTATTCATACATACAAATGGAAACAAGTAACTTGTCTTATACACCAAATTTGCTATAAAATGGGAAAAAGCTTTTATGACTATTTTTTTTGTTCGCAAAATCTCAGATCCAATATTACTAAAGGATATCGATTTCCTCTCATTCAACCAAACTCCATGAATATATAAGCTTTTAAGAAACTTTGAAGGGTTCCCGCCTCCCCTGCCCCCTAGCTCCGTCCATGAAATCGAGTGTCTTTTACCACAAATCCAAGCTTTTACCATTTTGCCCAACTTCCATCAGCGCAAATCCTTCTTCTTTTAATTAGTTAAACTTGACGTTAAATTTGACTTACCGAGTTACTAAAATTCTATTGGATTGGATTATAATTAACGATAAGAGTAATCCACCTAGTAATTTCTACATATGATGGGATGAAAATGTTATAATCCACAAGGTGGTTTAAAAAGTTTCTTTTTTTTTTTGTCTTACATGAAGGGTAGATGGAAGAGTGGAGTTCAAACCCTACTCTTTTGGTAAACTTCCAAGTCTCTAACCACTAGGTCAAAAGTTTCTTCTTTGAAACATGTATTCTTCATGCAGGTAGGAAGAATTATTGTTATTTTAGAAAAAAAATTTTTTTTTTTTGAGGCCGGAGTGAAACAATTTAACTTAACTTAAATTCTTTAGTCAACTCTAATTAAATCCTAATTAAATGTAAATAAAACATGTCTGATTTACCCTTTTGTAATGTTGTTCAAAGATTTTCACCATTTATTGCAGCTTTGTGGTTGTGGTGATGCCACATCTCGATTACATGGTAATTCCCACGGACTCAAGTCTATAGGATCATCACTCATATTGTAAATTCAAAACAAATTGACTCAACAAACTGAACTGATTCAAACATCCAAGAGGAGACTTAAAACTCAAACAGATCAACAGATCCGTGAGACTTTTTTTTTTAAACAAAAGAAAAAATTCAAATATTGGTGAGGTTATTGCATCTTTAATAATAGAAGGTAAGTGCTAATTATGTAAAGATGTTGAGAGATGATTAAGTGTGACTGATTTACCATGTCAACTATGAGACCAACCACTAATATAATGACATCTCATCAATTTTCTAAAACTATATCCTAATATCATTTTTTATTTGGGAATTTACCCTTCACAAATAGTTTATTTTAAATGGGGATTAAATCTTGTGCTAAAATTGTGTCTAAATTTTAGGAGTTCATTTGACATGTCATAATTTTAGTGGTTGGTCTCATAGCTGATATGGTGGACAATCCCATCTAATAATTTCTCAAAGATGTTAGAGCCAAATTATTAACAAATTAAAATACCAACCGAATAGGTACAATATATATAGAATTAATAACTTTCAAAACACACACTGTAAAATCTTGAATATAAATCTTAGGCCGTTTGGTTTGTGGGTAAGTGAAAATATAGTCGGCAATTGTATGGGTATCTACATTCTTGTCGAATGGTCAAAATTTTCATTTAACTCCGTAGTTACCCTGCCAATGCCATCCCCGTCTGCATCCCAAACCTGTGAACCAAACAGCCCTCAAGATTTTCAGAACATCCTCATGACTAGAGGTGTCCATGGGCGAGGTCAGGCCTAGCTTGATATTAAAAAGAGATATGGTTGCTCAAGTCCGGCCCATATTTTTGTTCGGAGTTATAATTTTGTCCAAGTCCGTCTCATATTATTAAATGCATGACCAAGTCCGTTTAAGGCCCGTCCATATTTATTTTTTTAACTAAAATAAATATTTAAAATATTTAAAAATAAAACTAAAAATTAAAATTATTAATAACAAGTTAAATCTAAATGGGTTTTGAGATAATAAAAAAAAAACTAAATTGTATAAACATCTTACAAATTTAAATCAAGGTATATAAATAAATTATTTAATTTTATTATAAAATATATAATAAATAAACTAATTTATTATCTTTTATATAACTTGGGCCGGGCCTAGGTTGGGCTCGGGCCTAAAGAGTCAAAATCAAGCCCGACCCATTTTTCATACAGACTTTTTTTTCCTTATCCAATCCCGAAAAACGGGCCAAATATTATTGTCCAAACCCTCTCATTTTTCGAACAGACCTTCGAGTTTGAACAGGTAACCCGAACCTTGGACAGGTCTACTCACGACCGGTCATCATGCATTATGTGTCAAGATTAGTTGGATGTAGATGAGATCATTTAAAAAATGTAAACCTCATAATTTTCCATTAATTAAACTTAATCTCTTAATTGGTGCCAAAAAAACTTTAATTTGATAATTTAATAATACTATTATACACAAATTATCCTCTAATCTTATCCAATCATATAAATAAATCTACCATCTCTAAACATACCGAAAAGGCATATTATCTATAGAAAAACTATTAATTCACTATTTTATGGTGTGTGTGTGTATATATTCATGCATTTATAACAAAAGCCATAAAGAAACTAAATCTAGGCCTAAGGCTAGCTAATTAAGCTATATACCTTGAAGGGTTAGATTTAGCTTAGTTGTTATAAGAAAGAATTATAGTGTTTATGTTTATAAGAGAGGTTTATGAAGAGAGAAAGGAATATCACTTCAAGTGGTAACATTTCCCTTTGACATATAATTTGCAAAATTAGAATGATTTTGAATTGTAATTCAAATTGCTATATTATAAGAAGCTGAGGAAATTTTCCATTTTCTTATTTTTTGTTCATTTTGCTCATTGTGTGCATAGATTTCTTTGTTGAAGGAGTGTGCATAGATTCATTTTACCAACCAATTCCAATTCCATAATTCATATGGCGTCCACGTCTCTAATTTTCACAATTTTCAAACAAACCTGAGCCATTCACATGCTTCTACCTTTGTCATTATCATGCTCTTGCTTGATTATTGTTAAATTAGCAAATTCAATGTTTTTTGAACCCTTTAAAAAGAAAAACTCAGCATCACCTCCCCCTCCCGCAACTTTTATTAGGTCTCTTTTTGTGGCAGATGTAATGGAAACAATGTTTAGGCAAACGTCTTTTTCGTTTTACTTGATTCATTAGTGCCCAACTAACATTTTGAGGTTGCTTTTTGTTATAGAGTAATCTTTAAGAATGGTTTTTTCCCTAAAATAATAATAATTCTAAAACTAAAGTCTGAAGATCGAAGATCCAATTCAGAAGTATGAAAATTCAATAATATAAGTATCTAAATTAATTTCTTAAACACATATCATCAAAACGGTTCTATGGTGTAGTGGTTAGCACTCTGGACTTTGAATCCAGCGACCTGGGTTCGACTCCCGGTAGGACCTCGTTTTATTTACATTTTTATTTAAGTTTCAAACAGTAATCGTTACTAGCATTTGCCCAGTTTAAAGGCCCAATAGTATTTTTGGTAATTCTGATGTTGGCCCATTCATGATGTGGGCCATATGCGAATTGCCCACCTAATTTTTGAAATTGAATTTTCAAAATATTATTTAATGGATTTTTTTTGGCATCACAAAAAAATTATTATTCAATATTGGATAGTGGATACTTTTCATAGGTGAAATTGTGATGTATTTTCATAAAAAAGCTTGATCTTAGTCTTTCAAAATATTGATTATAATATACTATAGATATAGATTACTTTTTGAGATCATAATCTATACATTACTTGTTGAAGTTTACTATAACCAAAAAAAATTTGATTGATTGATTGATTATGATAAATTAAATAACACAGAAGCCCACGCTTACAAATTACCTTAAATCTACTTTTGTAAAACTAGTATTAGAGTGTGTTTTGCTCCTAGATTAGTAGGTAGGTTACTATCAATCTTAATTAGGTTATATTATATGTTTTTGAATATAATTTTTTTTTGGTACAAATATGTTTTTGACTATATATATATACTACATATTATTTGAATAGACTAATGAAATTACTAAAAAAACCCCATCAAGGATTAATGAGGAGCTAGATAACAAAACTTTTTGGTCTTTTGCCAATTCATAGATTACTGAAACTGGATAACTAAACACCGCCCCCACTTTGGACAATTTTGCCATTTGCCTTATTTTCCATCAAACTTCAAATTTCTCAATTCTCTTAAATTCTCTTAACCTTCAAACTTTCAAAGCTCAATCATTCAAAATCATTCAAGTAAAACAACATCAAAACTCATGAATAAAGATTTTTCGGATTGCAAGTATGTGTTTTTTTGAAAAAAAAAATTATCTATTTATCATTAATCAAAGATTAAAGTCCTCTTGCTAATATTGAGATATCCATACCCATTTAAGCTAAATGAATTGTCCAATACTTATTAAAGGACAAAAGGAAATTAAAGGAAAATCTTGAAAAAAAAACCTTT
>AWWV01015024.1:0-19230 GCA_001974805.1 Corchorus capsularis
TTAATATATATATATATATAATTGATATATTTTAAGTAAAATATTTATATAAAATTTAATATCTCATTATCTTATGTCAAATTATCTTAATACAACTGTTTCATCTATCCTTTTATTTACTTAATTTACTTTGATTCTTTCTTTGAACAAAATATATATATATATATATTGTATGGCCATAACATATATTTTTTTGTTACATGGCAATAACATATATAGTACATATTCTATAATATATAATTAGTATTATTAAAGAATAAAGATAAAATAAAACTATAAAATAAAGGTGAAAATATATAATATGTATATATTCTATAATAACTAGTATTATTAAAGAATAGAAAAACAATAAACTATAAATAAAGGTGAAAATATATAGTATTCTATGGAGTAGTATATTATTAAAGAATGAAAATACAATAAATTATACATAAAGGTGAAAAGTTAACACGTGGGGTCAACACAATACTTATCCCTAGTTAAGATTTCTGAGCAATTTTCAACACTCATTTTTCCGCCCCCTTGCTTCATCTTCCTCAGGTCTTTTGCCTATGCTTCGCTGCTCCCTTGATCTTTTTCCTCTCTTTATTCGACTACCCTTCCATCTTTTGTCTCCCTTGTTTCTTCTTTCATCTTTGAATATATTTAACGGATCAAGGGCAAGAATCACCAACAAACCTTGAAATTACCTCAAAGTTGAGCACTATTGTATGTGGTGGAATTGAGATCTAAAAGGGTTCTTCTTCTTCACGTTTGTGTGTTTGTTTTAATAATTTTTCTTTAGAAGATTGGGTTGTTTTTTTGCTTTTAATTAGTTGTAATTTTTGGAGTTTTTTGTTTGTATTCAGAATTGAAGTTTTATAATCTCCCTGTTTTGATTTCAAATTAATTCTGCAAGCAAAACGCATCCGGTTCGATATGACCCGTCCGGTTCGCCGGTTTCTATATTAACCCGCCGGTTCAAAGCGGTTCTGAGCGGGTCAAATACAGGAACGATCTAATTACAAAACCGAACCGTCTGTTTATCCGGTCGCCGGTTCATACGATTCGACCGGCGATCCGGTCCGATTCTGATAATTATGGTTTATAGTCACTTACCGCTGCAAGTGCAAGATGACTCAGGTCAGTATATCAATAAGCGCGTGTTACGTAGCAAAAAAATAAGCGCGTGTTCGACGACAGCTTTCTTACCACACTGGATGTATCTACTGAACCACTTCTCCTGAGTCGGTGAGTCCTGAGTCCTGCCTGCTTCCACTCAAGTGTTATCTTACGTGCGATCTTGCTGCGCATGCTCATCTTGTTCTTGTTCTTACCTCATCCAAGTCCAGGCATTTGGATTTTAAAGTCTAGTAACAAAGGAAGAAATTTCCCACTAAAGCCAATAGCTCCGCCTCTCCATTCTAATGGGTCTAGTGCGCAGCTTCTTTGTTTGCTGTCATTAACGAAAATTAGCCATTCAATCGGTCGCTTTCTGAATTCTGAAACTAAGATTCATGGATTCGTTGGTGAGCCCAGTACTGGATATCGTCACTCGCTTGTGCGTTTGCAGTTCCAAGCTTATCGCCAGTATCTACAGTCTTGAAGACAACCTTCAACGTTTGCGAGAACAAAGGGACAAACTCAACAGAAACAGAAATGACCTGTGGCGCAGGATCGAAGACGCTGAGCGAGGACCTCGAACGAGACGAACTGAAGAAGTTGAAGCATGGTTGACATCTGCTGAGAGAATGTTGAGTCAAACAGATGTAATTATGGAACAAGGCAACCGACAACTCCAAAATCGATGTCTGGGAAGTTGCTGTCCAAAGAGCATGTTATCCACCTACAAGATCGGGAAGCAAATAGTTAACAAGTTGGAATCCACGAGCCGCCTAATTGATGCGAGTGTAGGATTCTACTCAAACCCCGGCGCTATTGCGGTGAGGAGTCCACGTTTGCGGCTTCTGATGCCTGAGTTGCTGGTGGAAAACACGGTTGGCCTCGATCCCACAGTGGAAAGAGTGTGGAGATGCATTGAGGATGTTTATACCCGTTTTATAAGGGTACGTGGAATTGGGGGTGTGGGAAAATCGACCCTTTTGAAGAAAGTTAGCAATGAATTCCATAACCGTGACCATGACTTTGATTTTGTGATTTGGGCTAAGCCTAAGGTGTCAAGGCAAGAAGATTATATAGAGAAAGTTCAAGATGCCATTAGGAAGAAATTAGATATCTCTGATGCCATATGGAATGAGTGTTCCAGCGAAGAGGAGAAGGGAGCTCAAATTTTTAGCGTATTGAAAGATAAGAAGTTTGTTGTGATGTTGGATGATGTGTGGGAGCGGTTTGACCTTCTGAGACTGGGAATTCACCTGCACATCAATCGGAATTGGTCCAAAGTAATTTATACAACCCGTTCAGTTGATCTGTGTGACGCAATGGGAGCAGCTCAAGAGACCCTTGAAGTGCAGTGTTTGCCACAAGAACAAGCCTCGACATTGTTTAGGATGACTGTAGGTGAAAATGTCCTTAATAGTGATCAACAGCTTTCAGAATTGGCAGAAATTATCGCTGCAAGGTGTGGAGGCTTGCCGCTTGCGCTCCTTGCTGTCGGACGTGCCATGGCTAGTAGGAGAAGTCCTGGTGAGTGGCGTCACGCAATGGAGTTGTTACAGAGCAACCCCTCTGAGATTGAAGGTATGGGGTCTCATGTTTTTCCTCTTCTCAAATTTAGCTATGATAGCTTGAACAATACAACCGCTCAAGACTGTTTTAGATATTGTTCCATGTTTCCAAAGGATTGTAACATAAGAATAGATGAACTTATTGACCTCTGGATTGGAGAAGGCTTTTTAGATGGATCAAAGCCCCGCGATCAAGCAGAATTCATTATTGGTACTTTAAAGCTTGCATATTTGTTGGAAAGTGATGAATCTAAACAATATGTTCGTATGCATGACATAGTCCATGACATGGCCTTATGGTTAGCCCGAGATCAAGGCAAAAACAAGAACAAGGTTTTGGTAACAAAAGGTGGAACAATTACATTTGAGGAACTCACAAAATGGGAAGAGGCGAATTGGATCTCAATGCTGGGCAGTAGGAGCAAAGCAGAGATAGATCACTCACCAGCTTGCAATCATCTCTCAACTCTGCTCTTGAGAGATACATTACTGGAATCATTTCCCCATGGATTCTTCGACTCTATGCCTGCTTTGCGTGTTCTGGATTTGTCACATAATCAAGCCTTAGTTGAGTTACCTGCAAACATGGGAAATGTGAGAACGTTGCAGTATCTTAATCTGTCATCAACAGGAATCCTAGAGTTGCCTGCTACATTTACAAATTTAAGAAATCTCAGGTGTTTGCTACTAGATTATACTACGAATCTTAAAAGGATTCCGAAGGAAGTGATATCAAGTCTTTTACTTTTGCAAGTTTACAGTAAAATAAATGGACTCTTTGAGGCCACCACAACAGCTCTAGGTGATGATGATGAAGTTGCCTTCCTAAAGGTGCTGGAGAGTTTGAATCACATAAACAAAATAGGTATCACCATATATGCTGCCCCTTCTGTGAACAAAATACTGAATTCCTACACTTTACGGAGTTGCATTAGAAGATTAACATTGGTGGAGTGCAAGGGTTTGATTACACTATGTTTTACACAAGAATTAGGTAATTTAGAGAGTCTTCAGATATTTGGTTGTTGTTTACTCAAGGAGTTTAGACTATCAGAATGTTGTAAACTTGGCAACCTCCGTCAGGTGTGCATAGGAGTTTGTCCACTCTTGTTAAACCTCAACTTCTTTGCTTATGCTAAAAACCTCGAGTCTCTTACCATTTTTGACTGTGAGTCGCTGATGGCTGTTACCAGCAAGATGGTAGCGTTCCCTGGACTAAAAACTATTTCTTTGACCCGCCTGCAAAATCTGGAAATCATCTGTCCATCACCTAGGTGTTTTCCTTCTCTGTCAGATATTGAAGTCTCTCAATGCTCATCTCTGAGGCAGCTTCCATTTGATTCGGAAATTGCAAACTTTTTACAGAAAATTAGAGGAGAAACAGAGTGGTGGGATGGCTTGATTTGGGATGATGACACTGTTAAGGATGCTTGTCAATTGAAATTCTTATCAATCTCATGTGGACCCTTACAGAGGAAGAAAGATCAGGCTTCCATCGGTAGGTAAGTGTAGTTCATTTTATAACCAATCAATTTTACATTATGTAAGTTCCTTGTGAAATAAGAAGAAGAAAATGTGCATACTTCAGAAAATCAAATAAGATGGCTTAATTTACTATGTTTTTTTGCAAGGATCAGGTAAATCTAGAGACCAGCTAGGCTTGAGGTAAATCATGAAGAAACAGTGATTAGAAAAAAAAAATAATGATTGCCACTTATCACTATTTCCTAAATGGAATCTGATATTTTAATGTTCATTCTGTTTTTGTCAAGTCTAAAGATAGGTTATACAATGTAGATTTGAACAATGAAGTCATCCATACTTGTTCTGCAATCCATATACAAGTTAATTCGGGGGATCTGAACTATGAGTCTTAATGAAGGACCATAGCTGTTAATAAACCAGGAGTACTCAACAACACATGAGATTCATGAATATACACTATGTACTTTTTTAATTATAATAAATTTGGACTAGTTGCTATGAAAAGTTCAGTTAGTATGATTGATTAACAAACTTTTATGCAAACTTTTCATTTGCAAGCACAACTTAAATGTTAGCATACAATGATAATAGTAAGTTTATTTCAAGTTTATAGCCTGCTAAAACTTCTCTGCCGTGTTTAGCTTAAGGTATTTGATTAGAGACTGTTAAATTTTAACAATCAATCTGAAGTGTTGTAAAATTAGAAGAGAAATAGAAAGATTTAAGAAGAACAGTGAAGTGTTGTAAAATTAGAAGAGAAACAGAAAGATTTAAGAAGAACAGAGAACGCTTTGAGGCGTGATTGAAATCATTTTCTTAGAGGATTTATTCCTCCAAGATACAACAAAGCAAAAACTCTCCGATTAAAATTGTGACACTGGTTAAGGAAGAGCAGTTTAAATAGAATTGAATGGTTACACCTCTTGATCCCAAAAGTTACGCTACGATAGGTAACTATTCAATGGATAATCATAACCGTTCAGTTAAAAAACTTATTAATTATAATTAATAAAAAATAATTATAATCATTCAAGTGCCCTAATGCCCTCATCATAGACCTTAAAATTATTCTATGACTATCCTAATGGACTACCAAGAAGTCCATAGGATTTGACCCACTCACTTGACATTGCTCAACTAATAAATAGTTGACACTAACTCTATTTAAACAACCAAAACTATTCTTCTCTTACCAATGTGGGATTAGCTCCACGTCTAAAACTACCAACATGAAGAAGTAATGTATGAGTTTTTATGCAAGCAATTTCTAGCACCAAGTGATAATGGCAACCTGAAACAACTAGTTTCTCTTTAACTTTTGCCGGATGGAATAATTGATGATATAGAAGCTACCTTCAAATATGGCAGAAAAGAAAAGAAAAGAAATAACTCCTTTGCTTGTGACGGTAGAAGAGAGTGGTGGAATCAGGAATGGCATGATTTGGGATATTGATGAAGCCGTTAAGGATGCTTGTGCCTCAAAAATTTTGTATCTACCTCGTGCAGACCCAACGCCAAACTCAGAGATGGATCTCTTTCAAATAATTTTTGGAAGGTGCTGAAAGCAGTGATATAGGCTAAGAGGCAAAAATCAACACATATACTTCTTCTGACTTGGGAAGGTCTTCCCTGATCAACAAAATGATTCTTTCTTTGGCGACGGTATTCTAGGCGCCAGCGACCAAGAATGGACTCGTCAAAGAAAAATCCTTGCCCCTGAGTTTTTCATTGATAAGGTCAAGGTATATATATGTTCAACTTAATTTATACAATGATCAAAATTTTGTATCATATATATATCAACAATTTCTTCACTGATTTCTTGATCATATACCTGTGAAATGGTGGATAGGGCATGACGACAATCATGGCCGAGTCTGCATTAATTGTGGTGAAATCTTGGAATGATAAGATTGAAGCTGAAGGTGGAGTTGCTTTTGCAGAGTTAAAGATAGATAATGACCTGGGAAGTTTTGCTGGAGATGTTATCTCAAGAGCTTGTTTTGAAATCAACTATGAGGAAGGGGAGCAAATATTCATGGAGATTAAAGCACTAAAAGATATTATGGCAAAGAATATTTTTCTTCGGTGGATCCCAGGATTTAGGTTTGACCTTAATTAATACCCTAGTTTTTCTTTTGGCTTAAATACCAAAAAATTTCTTACCTTTTTCATTTGGGATAATAAATCCCTCATTTTTTTTAGTCCAATGAAATCCCTTTTCTTTTGAAAGTGTGTTAAGTTAGTCCATTTTGGATGGCTGTGATTAACGGCTTTGCTGACGTGGCTAATCCACGTGGGCTTTTCCCCATTCTCTAAATATTTTATCATGTGGATCCCACATATCATGTGACTTTTTCCTGACTTGGAAATTTCACGTCATTAAAATTGATGCAGACTACACATACAGGGCTTAAGGGTTGATATGTGCTATTTAAGAATGAGGTATGTGTCTACGTCTTAACCCACTTGTGAAGTCTAAACTTTACACCAATATTTATTCCAAAGCATCACTAATGATTTCAGATTGAGTACTTGAACTTTGTAGATCAATGGATGTAACTAAAGAGAATCAGTAACACTATCGGTATGCTTGCTCAATTACAATATATATCTTTACTGTTTTATTTTTCTAAGGCAAAAGTAACTTTATGAAATGGATTAAATATACATGAAAGATGGTGATTAAATATTAAGTAAATTAATTTTATAACTCGATAAACCCTTCACATGCGTCACATCACATGCACTCATTGAATATAAAACTATTGCATTCAAATACCAATCAGCAAGGACAAAAAAAATATTAAAAATAGTTTAGAAGTGGAAGAAGACAAGAGGGTGAGAAAACAGAGCAGAAGAGAAACAGAGATCTACAATTTTGTAACCCATGGAGTTGCTAATTTTGCTTGTCACGATTCTGTTACTTGGGTTCATGGGAGTATTGGTACGCCTGTTTGATGCTCTTGTATTAAAGCCTGAAAGGCTTCGATCCAAGCTTCGAAATCAAGGAATCCAAGGCCCTCCGCCATTGTTCTTAATTGGGAATACTTGGGACATGATGAAGACAAGATTTAAGGATTCAAAGTTGCCCCCCAAGCAAGAACATCATCAACAACAAATCACTCATAATTCTTCAGCTGCTATCTTTCCATTTTTTGAGGAATGGAGAAAACAATATGGTAATAATTTCATTGTTTAAACTGCAGCAACTTACATTTTTATGTTTTTTTACTCTGTGATGAAAAGTTGTTCGACGAAATAACTTGTTTTTGACAGGTCCAACATTTGTGTTTTCAATGGGGAACATACTGATATTACACACTACTCACGCAGATGTGGTAAAGGAATTAAATACATATACTTCTTTCAACTTGGGAAGGCCTTCTCTTCAACAAAATGATTCTTTCTTTGGCCAAGGCATTTTAGGCTCCAGCGGTGAACAATGGGCTCGTCAAAGAAAAATTCTTGCCCCTGAATTCTTCTCGGAAAAAGTCAAGGTATTAAATAAAACTTTAACTTATGTATGAAAAAATTTTTGTTAATTCTCTCTGATTTCTTGAATCTATCTATGAAATGGTGGATAGGGTATGACGAAATTAATGGTGGAGTCTGCATTAATGGTTGTGAAATCTTGGAATGATAAGATTGATAATGAAAGTGGAGTTACAGAGTTAAAGATTGATGATTATATGAGAAGTTTTTCTGGGGATGTTATTTCAAGAGCTTGTTTTGGGAGCAACTATGAGGAAGGGGAACAAATATTTATGAAGATTAGAGATCAAAAAAGTATTATGGCAAAGACTATTTTTCTCCAGTGGATTCCAGGAATTAGGTTTAGTACTATTTTTTTACTCCATGTTTTAGAGATCATTCGATTAACAGTTACCCTTTAAAATGTCAAGAAACATATATAAATGTTCATTGAATTCTGAAATTTTCAGACACCTTCCAATCAAGAGCAACAGAGAAATGTGGAGGCTGGAGAAAGAATTTCGTGCTTTAATGTTGAAGGTGATAAAGGAAAGGAAGGAAACAATAACACCAAACTCGGATAAAGATCTCTTACAAATTATACTTGAAAGTGCTGAGAGCAGTGATTTAGGCCAAGAAGCTAAAAATCGCTTCATTTTGGACAATTGCAAGAACCTATACTTGGCTGGCTTTGATACGACTGCAATATCAGCAACATGGACATTGATGTTGTTGGCCTTATATCCAGAATGGCAAGACAAAGTTCGGGCAGAGGTCCTTCAAATTTGTGCAGGTGAATTGCCAGATTCTGATATGCTTCGCAAGATGAAAATAGTAAGTACCATGTATATGAATTCTATCAAATGTAGTATCAAATCTTACGGCTTAATGCCCTTTTTGCCCCCTAAACTTGTACGGTTTTGACGTTTTGGCCCATAAACTTTAATTTTGGATATTTTGCCTCATGAACTCTCAATTTGGACCCTTTTTAGTCCTTATCAGACAGTTAGGCACCGTCATGCCACTGACGTGGCATTGGCATGTGGCACAAAAATGCAATGTGTACATGCCACATCAGCGGTTAATTTGGTCCTACATGGCAATGCCACGTGGGTAGGGTTGGTCTGACGTGGCATTGCGACGTGGCATTTTGTGCCACTTGGCAATGCCATGTCAGTGGTATGATGGTGTCGTTAGGTCAACCGTCTGATAGGGACTAGAAAGGATTCAAATCGAGAGTTCAGGGGTAAAAATATCCAAAATTAAAGTTTATGGGCCAAAACGTGAAAATCGTACAAGTTTAGGGAGAAAAAGGGGATTAAGCCTATTTTACCCTCTAGTCATATCTTGACTATTCATGTGTTATATCTTGTTGCAGCTAACAATGGTGATCTATGAGTCGCTACGCCTTTATTCACCCGGCTCGATTGTGCCTAGGGAGGCTGTGAAGGACTTGGAATTTGGAGGTATGCAAGTGCCCAAAGGGGTCAATGTATGGATAATGATGGTGACACTTCACCAAGACCCCAATTTATGGGGTCCTGATGTTGACAAGTTCAATCCTGAAAGGTTTTCCAATGGAGTAAGTGGTGCATGTAAGCTCCCACAAGCTTACATGCCATTTGGCGTCGGACCGCATACATGCTTGGGACAGCATTTCGCCATTGCAGAGCTCAAGATACTTCTTACTATTTTACTGTCAAACTTTAGATTTACTCTCTCACCTAAGTACAGGCATTCTCCAATAATGAATTTGATTATAGAGCCTCAATATGGGGTTGATCTTTTTGTGAGAAAGCTTTGAGAGTATTTTGGTTGTGACTACAAATTATATCCAACTTTTAATCTAGGCTTTGAAATTCTGCACAAAAAGGATGATGTTTCAAACTTCAAAGTGTCTCCTCTTACTGCTTTCATAGATTCAAGCTGGAAGATTTTTCTTGATCATTGTTTTTACCCTCTCCGCAACAGGTTACATTTGGTTCATGCATAAATTCTAGTTCTAGAGTAATACAAAAAAGAATTTTAAGGTGTTTCCTATCTACATTGTTCCTTCTCCAAACACAGGACTTTTGCTAGGGTCAGCTAATGAAAAATCCCAACAAGAACAGGGAAAAAGAAAAGGTAAGATTAATCAACTATTGTGAATAAAAAAAATCCCATTTCTAAAAGGATAAAGTTAGATACATTTAATTTAGGTAACAATGAAAAGTAGAAACAACACTTAAACTTAACACCAAAAAGAAAACTACAAGACAAGAACGCATAATTGTTCGAAGAAGGGGAAAGAGAAAAACAGAGCAGAAGAGAAACAGAGATCTAGTTCATTACAATTTTATTCAGTAGGCATGGAGTTAGTAATTCTTCTTTTCAAGATCATTGTCGCCAAGTGCTGGCAGTCCAGTTTGATGCTCTTGTATTTTGTTACAAGAAAAGAAAATTTGTTACATTTATTATTGATGAGAACATAGCATTTTTGGTAAACTTATGTCAGAAGATCGGTAACCTGCAATACCAAATTAGGCCTAAATATATGACATTGAATAATGGAAAGTGTAGGTATTTAGATTTTAATTGAGGAACATAATTCTGATTCGGCAAAAAAAAAAAAATCTAATTCTAATTATTTTGCCTCGTGCTAAAATATTACATCAAAACTTAAAAATAGCATAGACCAATAGAAAAAGAGTTTTGCTACACAGCCCGAAAAATTGATCCGAATTTAGTCTTCCATCGTGTGTTCTTATGCGATTGGTCTAGCAGATTGGTCTAACCACTACTTGAGTGGAGTTTTGCTACACAACATGAGATGTCTAACCATCACACGTCATGGGGGATAAATTTTAAGTCAACTTTTCGGGCTGTGTGGAATTTTCCATAAAAAAATACTTAGAAATTAGTCTAACAATTCATCCCTAGGCCATAATAGTCATAAGTATTGTGGAAAATTCTTTTTGGCCAAAAAGTAGTGCGGAAAAGTATTAATTTTTTTTTCTATATTAAGGTTTTTTTCAAGACTTATCAAGATTCATTTTAAAAAAAACCCTAGGTCATGATAGTTATAAGTATTGTGGAATTTTTTTTTGGGCCGAAAAGTAGTGGAAAAGTTTTTTTTTTCGTTTCTATCATTAAGGATTTTTCAAGACTTATCAAGATTCATTGAATTTTTTCTTTTTGAACATAGATTAAACGTTGAAAATTAGATTGTTATATTTAAATCTTTTTTTGAGGTGTCCCTAAGGGGATACCTCGGTGGGTGGTTAAAGCTTGGGACTTCTGATAGAAGGTCCTGAGTTCAAATCCTGGGATGGGTGGAGTGGGATTATGGGAAAGGAGAGGGTTACCTCCTATTGTGTAGCCCATTTAAAAAAAAATCTTTTTTTGACGTAAAAGATCTTCATTTCGTTATGGTAAAACATTACAATCATTTATAGAAACTTTTGTATTAATTTAATGTAAATATTTACATCTAATTTAATATATACTAGATACATGTTATATTATATTATGTATTAACCCTCAAAAAGTAAAACATAAGTTTAAAATTTTAAAGGGTTTTTTTGACCAAAAAGTATTGTGGAAAAGTATTTTTTTTCTTGTTTCTTTTTTGAAGAAAATGTAATTTTCATTCATGAAAATGAAATTACATAGTTCATAACATAAATTACAATAGATTGAATTTCATCATCGTCTTGATCTGGATTTGTCATCATGATATGAATCATTTGAATTGGAGTTTCGAACCTTTCCCATGAGTTTCTAGCACGCGCGATACCTCTTCGTTTTCGCTTCTGTCAGTTTTCACCAACGGCAGAAAGGTGAGTGATCTGAAAACCTCCCCGATTGATCCAAAAATCACAAAGAAAACCCATCTCAATATGATGGTAAAATCCCCAATTTATTATAAACTCAAAAGACATCAAACAAACTGAATAAACTGACTTGACAAACTAAACTAATTCAAACAACCAAGATCTAAAGATCTGGAGACTCAAACATCTAAGCTCTAAAGATCTGGAGACTGATAACGCAAATAGATCAACAAATCTATGAGACTTTATTTTCTAAAACTAAAGAAAAAATAAGATACGAAATAAAAAACCAAACTCCTTCTCCCCTGGACAATAATAGCAAGGAGGAGGAGCGATTTTTTTCAAGACTTGTCAATAATCGATATTCATTTTAAAAACCACGGTATGATAGTCGTAAGTCTTGAAAGAAACGTAAGCTATACATTAATACTTTTCCACCAAAAAAAACATTAATTCTTTTCCACAAAACTTTTCGGCCCAATTCCACTTTGCACATAATTCCACGATACTTATAACTATCATGGTTTACCCCTAAGTCAACTCCCGTCTCCAAAAAACGTTAATAATAGGGAAAAAAAATACTTAATACTTTTCCACAATACTTTCCGGCCAAAAAAGAAATAATTTCCTTTTCTTAGCCTTAATGCTTTATAACAAGTAACTCATTAAGTAAATTAACTTTATAATAACTCGATAAAACCTTCACATGCGTGTTACAACTTACATGCAGTCATTGCCTATAAAACCATTGCATTCAAATAGCAATAAGCAAGGACGAGGAAAACAGAACAGAGCAGAAGAGAAACAGAGATCTACAATTTTCTAAGCAATGGAGTTGCTAATTTTGCTTGTCACGATTCTGTTACTTGGGTTCATGGGAGTATTGGTACGCCTGTTTGATGCTCTTGTATTAAAGCCTGAAAGGCTTCGATCCAAGCTTCGAAATCAAGGAATCCATGGCCCTCCACCATTGTTATTGATTGGGAATACTTGGGACATGATGAAGACAAGATTTAAAAACCCCAAGCAAGAAGAACATCAACAACAACAAATCACTCACAATTTTTCAGCTGCTATCTTTCCATTCTTTGAGGAATGGAGAAAACAATATGGTAATAATTTCATTGTTTAAACTGCAGCAACTTACTTTTTTTTTTTTTTACTCTGTGATGAAAAGTGTTCGACGAAATAACTTTGTTTTTGACAGGTCCAACATTTGTGTTTTCAATGGGGAACATACTAATATTACACACAACTCACGCAGATGTGGTAAAGGAAATAAATAAAGATACTTCCTTTAACTTGGGAAGGCCTTCCCTTCAACAAAATGATTCTTTTATTGGCCAAGGCATTCTCGGCTCCAGCGGTGAACAATGGGCTCGTCAAAGGAAAATTCTTGCCCCTGAATTCTTCTCAGAGAAGGTCAAGGTATAAAGTGATTAAAACTTAATCATATACGCAATGATCAACAATTTTTTCTTCTCTGATTTTCTTTGAATTATATTTGATTAAATGGTGGATATATAGGGTATGACGAAGTTAATGGTGGAATGTGCATTAATGGTTGTGGAATCCTTGAATGATAAGATTGATAATGAAGGTGGAATTGCAGAGTTAAAGATTGATGATTACATGAGAAGTTTTTCTGGAGATGTTATCTCAAGAGCTTGTTTTGGGAGCAACTATGAGCAAGGGGAACAAATTTTTATGAAGATTAGAGAAGAAAAAAGTATTATGGCAAAGAATCTTTTTCTCAAGTGGATTCCAGGATTTAGGTTTAACCTTAATTCTTAGTTTTCTTGTACTCCATGTTTTTGACATCTTTCAATTAAGAAATATATAAACTACGTACCGTTTCTCAAATTTTTTCAGATACCTTCCAATCAAGAGTAACAGAGAAATCTGGAGGCTTGAGAAAGAACTTCGTGCTTTAATGTTGAAGGTGATAAAGGAAAGGAAGGAAACAGTAACACCAAACTCGGATCTCTTACAAATAATTCTTCAAAGTGCTGAGAGCAATGATTTAGGCCAAGAAGCCAAAAATCGGTTCGTTTTGGACAATTGCAAGAACGTATACTTGGCTGGCTTTGATACGACTGCAATATCGGCAACATGGACATTGATGTTGTTGGCCTTATATCCAGAATGGCAAGACAAAGTTCGTGAAGAGGTCCTTCAAATTTGTGCAGGTGAATTGCCTAATACCGACATGCTTCGCAAGATGAAAATAGTAAGTATCGAGTATATTGATGGTTTAATGCCCTTTTTGCTCTCTGGACTAGTATGGTTTGGATGTTTCGTCCCATAAATTTTAATTTTGGACGTTTTGTCCTTTAAATTCTAAATTTTGGACGTTTTAGTCCCTCTCAGACGGTTGGGCTAGCAGCAATATTGTCAAGCCGCTGATATGTGGCATTGCCACGTCGGACCATACCGCTAACTAAGGTGGCATTGCCACGTTGCATTTTTGTGCCAAGTGGCAATGCCACATTAACAACGTGATGGTGCCATTAGCCTAGTCGTCTAAGAGGGACTAAAATGTTTAAAATTGAGAGTTTAGGGAACAAAACGTCCAAAATTAAAGTTCATTGATCAAAACGTCCAAACAGTACAAGTTCAGAGGGTAATAAGGGCATTAAGCCGTGTATTGATACTATTAAATCTAGTATCAAATTTCACCCTCTAGTAATTTATTTTGACTATTGCTTTGGTATATATCTGGTTGCAGCTAACTATGGTGATCTATGAGTCGCTACGCCTTTATTCTCCCGGTCCGATCGTGCCTAGGGAGGCAGTCAAGGACTTGGAACTTGGACGTATGAAAGTGCCCAAAGGGGTCAATGTTTGGATAATGTTGGTGACACTTCACCAAGACCCTAATTTATGGGGTCCTAATGTTGACAAGTTCAATCCTGAAAGGTTTTCTAATGGAATAAGTGGCGCATGTAAGCACCCACAAGGGTACATGCCATTTGGCGTCGGACCGCATACATGCTTGGGACAGCATTTCGCCATTGCAGAGCTCAAGATACTTCTTATTATTCTATTGTCAAAGTTTAGATTTACTCTCTCACCTAAGTACAGGCATTCTCCAATAATGAGTTTGCTTACAGAGCCTGAATATGGGGTTGATCTTTTTGTAAGAAAGATTTGAGAGGATTGGGTTGTGATGGACTATTTAAAAGTTAAAACTTTTTTTTATTACAGCTGCATTTGTTGCATGTTTAACTACAGAGTAGCATTTGTTGCATGAATAAATAACTACAAAGTATATCCGTTTCTTTTTTCTTAATATAGACTTAGAGATTGTGTAGTAGTTTTTTTTTTCTTTGAACACTTTGTCAACAAAAGTAATCATGTTTCAATCTGCAAAGTGAAAGCCCACTGGATCTTTGTTGACCCCTTTTCCTGCCGCAGCTATACTGGGAAGTCATTAACAAAAAAAATATACTAGTGAGTTATAATCTCAATTATTGCGAATAAAATATCTTATTTCTAAAAAAAAAAATTAACTAACGACAAAATTAGATATCAATTTACTATTTAACGACACTTAAACTTAACAGAGCAGAAGAGAAACAGAGATCTAGTTCATTACACTTTTATTCATTAAGCCATGGAGTTGCTAATTCTTCTTTTCAAGATCATTGTCGCCTGTTTGATGCTCTTGTATTGAAACCTGAAAGGCTTCGAACCAAGCTTAGAAATCAAGGAATCCACGGTCCTCCACCTTCCTTCTTGATTGGGAATGCTTGGGACATAATCAAGACAAGATTTAAGGAAGAAGATCATCATCACTCACAATTTCTTAGTCTCTGCTTAAATTTTTTCAGAGAAATGATTTGTTTTTGATATAGGTCCAACATTTGTGTTTTCATTGGGAAATTTACTAATCATTCACACCAACCACGAAAATGTGGTGAAGGAATTACATACATATACTTCCTTTGACTTGGCAAGATCTTCCCTTCAACAAAACTATCCTTTTTTTGGCAAAGGCATTTTAGCCTCCACTGGTCAACAATGGGCTGTTCAAAGAAAAATCCTTGCCCCTGAATTTTTCTCAGATAAGGTCAAGGTAATTTAGCTGAAGTTATTCCAATGATTGAAATTCTGCATCAATCAACAGTAAATTAACTACCCTTTATTTTTTTTTCTTTTTATGGAATTTCTTGAATCTATATGTGAAATGGCTCATAGGGTATGACCAAATTAATTGTGGAGTCTGCAGTAATAATAATTGTGAAATCTTGGAATGATAAGATTGATGATAATGAAGGTGGAGTTGCAGGGTGTTGTCTTCCATGCGCCGCGTCGTCTTTTTCTACATTGTGGGTCCACAGTAAATTGTAGTCACAAAATGTTTGGAATTGTTTAAGTACCGTTCATTTTGCTTTTTTTTTTTTTGGCCAAAACCGTTCATTTTGCTCAATTCCAGGAAAAAGGTTTAAGAGATGAGAGAAAAATTGGAATAAAAAAATAATAGTCTTGACAACTTTAATAGAGGGACCCACATGCCTGAATTTTTTAAAAATAAATTAAAATTTTTCATTTCTCTCTCCTTTTTTTTCTTTTTCTTCTTCCTAAATTTCTTACCCTAATCTCAGCCAAAACTTGAAATACTTTGGTATAGAATTGATCTGTAACTTGTGAAAATTTGTAACGAAATTAAATTAAGCAATTTGGAAAATACAAATTACAACCAAATGATGGATTGTTTTCTTGTGCCCACGTTGAATATATATATCAATCTATAGAAAAAAAAAAAAGAAAACAAAGATTGAAAGAGAGTTAAGCGGAGAGAGAAGAAACAAAGTTGCAGGTTGGAGCGATGAGGAAGAAGGAGCACATGGGGCCGTGTGGTGATAAATTTGAGACACTAAATTATTTTAAAATTTTGATTTAATCCTAACTTAAGTAGATCGGTTGAAAAAGGTGTAAAACTTACACAAGTTTTACACCCAATGTAAATTATTTGATCCTTCCCCAAATAAAAATGAAGAAAATTGGCGTTGTTTTATATTTTTTTTAAAAAAAAATGTTCAGACTTTTATTTTTTTAATTTTTGAATTATTTCCAAAGGGACCCACATCACACGTGGCCGAAATTGTTGATGTGGAAAAGCCACGTCAATACATCTGACAGTTGTTAGTCATGTGCTGTCATGTGACCAACAGACCGTCTAAAAAGGACTAACGGGTTCTTTTTTGAAACTTAAGGGATTAATTTGTCCAAAAAAAAACTTAAGGGATTATTTCGTCTCAAACGAAAAACTTAAGGGATATTTTTGGGTATTAAGCATGATTAGGCAAACCTTATATCCTGAATTGATTATTTAGCCCCATTACTAGTAGGATTTGCCTAATCATGCTTTACAGTATCACCATACATGATTTGGGGTTTAACTATTACGTTTTGCGGTTTGATCTCATTATTAGTAGGGGTTTGCCTAATCATGCTTTCAAATTCACTATACATGATTTGGATTTTGACCATTATGATTTGGGATTTGATCCCATTACTAGTAAGAGTTTAAATTTCACCATACATAATTTAGTAATCATAAATATTATAAATTTTTTGTTTTTGGATAAATCATATATATATATATATAGATATATATTCATTAAGATTGTATGGGCCCGTGTGTAGACACCCATTTTTGTCCTGTATCCTTCAATTTAAAACAATTTATTTCTTAATAGGCGTTAGGATCACATAGGGGCATTTTGGTCATTCGTGAACTAAGGGTATTTTGGTCATTTGCATATTCAGGGATATTTTGGTAATTTTTAGTACATTTTTAGGTTAACTAATTCATTTTAGTCACCTTGAAAATCGAAAAAAATACTTAAGGTTCACTTTAGCATTTTTGCATATTTCACAGTTTAATTTCACTTAATAGTTTAGTATTGTTGCATTTTAAATCATATAGCTCAAGCTCAATTTAGATCGCTGATTAATTGACCCTCAATTTAGTATTTAGTTAGATATTGCATAAATGGGATTGGCATTTTGATTAGTAGAGCACTTTTTCTTACTTGGAATGTCTAATTAATTCCTTTAAATAAAAAAAAAAACCATAATTAGAAGACATATTGGGATTGGAAATAACCTCATATAGTATAATAGTCTGCATTACATAAAGCTTGAAAATACAAAAAGAACCATTTACATTTCATTTTACATTCGGCATTAGCACTTATGATTCAAAAAATACAATACAAAATAATATTAATAAAAAAATATAAATAAAAGGGGGAAGTCAATCTTCATTCACTTAGCATTGCTTTTGGCACTTTTTCTTTCTCCTCTTCACAAGGTCGAGAAAGATTTGAAATAAACATTGGTCTTGGAAGTTAGAAACCTGCAGGAGAGAAAGGAAGCACAAAATGTTTCCCATATACAAAAAGGCACATACACCATCAGTTGGTATACATGCGAGGAGAGCGAACAGAGCACTCGTGCTTAGGGAAAAGGAACTTGTTGTCGGCTACATCAAGTGCAAAAGATGAGATTTATTCTCACCCTCAAAAAGTTGATGAAGCCATGAAGAAACAGTAACAAACATGTTAGTAAATGGCATCAAGTATCAAGCAAAACAGAGGAGAAGCCTATTGACTACGATGCATCGTTTCAAAATCATATCCCAAGTAAACACCTCATTTCAATGCAATGCAAATTTTGCAGGAAAATATAACAATGGCAGCAGAGCACGAGGTCAGATTCAAACAAAGCAGACAAGGGCAATTCGGTATTGGACAAGAGTTCTCAAGAGCAGAAACAATGAATAAAGAGTTGAAGCAAAGTTAAGCATAAAGGGAGAAAGCACAATAGACAGAATGCAAATTGTGATCAGAATGTGCAGAGCAAACACAAACGATGAACAGCAACATAAAAAATGATCATTTGACAGATTTGCACTAAACACAAGGTTTCCCAAGCACCACACATGCCAACTTGATATATTTAAACATGCCAAGGACAAGCAAAACATCCCAGTCCATCATGGCACAAATATCAAGTAAGGCAGATTCAAAGATAATCAGAGCAATATACCAATGGTATTGAATTTGCAGCAAGCTCAAAAAACAGAAACAGAGTCATCGAGCAAGTGGGGATGGCACAGTTAAACAAAATAGGTTCATTGTAAAGGCAAGCATTGGAACAACAAAGAATTTCAGTCCAAGAGCATTTCAATTTAATCATAAGGCAGTTAAGAAAGTGCCCAAGTTCACACGATCATTCAATCCTAGCAGATAAGTTCTTGATTTCATTCTGTTATATAAGGAGTTAGAAGGGAAGTTTTACCTTTGAAAAGCCAGCTCAGCAACCAGTGCACCACTCCACACGTGCAACAGCAAAATCGCAGCTCACAAACAGACAAGATTAAAGAATATCTCACTGCTAGCATCCCAAAATCACAAAGAGACAAAATAAGGATTAAAACAAAAATGGGAAAAAAAAAAAATAGCAAACCGTAAGATTGAGGAAGCAATATACGGTGAGGATCCGAACATGAGGGGATATATATATCATACTTTCGAAAGAAAAAGGAGAGGGGGGCGGAAATTGAAAAGGGGGATTTTCTGAAAATCAAAGGCTCAATTTTTCGGGATCTAGGGTTCTTGGTTCTTAGCAATTAGGGTTCTAGAGTTAAAAAAGGTTTTTAGAAAACAAAAATAATAATAAATAAAAAACCAAAAGAAAACAAGAAAAAAAGAAGCAGAAGGTACCTGGTGCTTCGAGAGAGCCTCCCTGCTCGAACATCATTGGTATCATCTCTCTTTGAC
>AWWV01015025.1:0-15486 GCA_001974805.1 Corchorus capsularis
ATCTGCTGTGGATTGTACTCATGATATGTCCATGTTTTTTATTTGCTTGTACTAACCCCTTTGTTTAATGAAATCAATTGACTCGGTACCAAAAAAAAGATCCTAAGGGTTAATCACATTTGTTTTTGTTTAAGATTTAATATCTTTTTGCCCCTTGAACTTGTAGTATTTGGACGTTGTAGAGCAAGAAATTTCGGCCAATCAGAAATTTTCTACAAATTTCTTTTGAGAATTTATCCTTAAATTTATTGGATATTTTCTTAGGAAAAATGGTAGATAAATATGAAACATGGTCTAACCAATTAAATTTCAATATTTAATGGTTTGACCAATCAAAATTAAGTTGTGAGTCACCACCTTTTATCTCTAATTAAATTGAGATAATTGGTAAATAAATTACATCATCTGGCCAATCAAATCTCAAGGTTTCAAGCATTGACCAATCGGAATTCACTATTGTGCCATCTTATTTATCTATAATTAAAATTAATTGTTTAGAGATAAATAACAAGGAGAAATTAAGTTATCTTGAAACTCTGCATCCCCCACTATAAATACCAAGATCCCAAGTCATTTTCAACACACAATTCAGAAAGCAGAAAAGCTCTGAAGCAGAAAAGTTCTGAAGTATTTCAGATGTTCTTATTCTGATCTTCACCAAAGTTTAAGAAGATTGAAAGAAGATCCACGCATGTGGAAAATTCTTCTTTCAAAGAAGATTCAATTATTGGAGAATTACTGAAGACCCAGTTATTGGGAAATTATTGAAAGAAGATCCACGTATGTGGAGTATTCTTCTTTCAAAGAAGATCCAAGGAAGATTTTCAAAGATTTACAGAAGCTCGCTTTCAAGAAATTTTATTTTGATCTTCATCAACATATTTGAAGAAGATTATTTGTGTTCGCTCAAGATCAAGTCATTCGACCCTTGAATCAAATTATCATCAATTCGAGATCAAGTCATCAAAGACCCTCGAATCAAATCAAATTCCCAAGTCATCAATTCAAGATCAAATCGTCAAGACCCTTGAATTAAATTATCAATTCAAGATCAAGTCATTCGACCCTTGAAACGAATCTTGAAGCATAATTTTACGAAGGAGAAGAATCAGAGGACAATTTCTTATTATTAGAATTTTCAAAGATTGTACTTGCATCAATTTGATCAATCAATAAAATTCTTATTTGAACTCCAATATTTCTTGTCTTAATTTTAGACTTTGAAATTCTGTGTGTTACAGACGTTTTGTCCCCTGAATTTCAATTTTGGACATTTCGCCCCTTAAACTCTCAATTTTGGACGTTTTCCCCCCTCTCAAACGATTAGGCTAACGACACCGTCATGCCGATGACGTGCCATTGCCACGTCGGACCAAGCCGATGACAAGGCATTGCCACGTTAGCGACATCACGGTGCTGTTAACTTAATTTTGAAAGGCGGTAAAACGTCTAAAATTGAGAGTTCGGGGATAAAATCTCCAAAATTGAAGTTCAAGAGACAACGTCCAAACAATACAAGTTTTAAGGAGGAAAATGGTGCTTTTGTCTTTTGTTTAATGTTTACAACAATAGACTTCTTGTTGAAATTGAAGCTTTGCTTTAATGGCCAAGGTCTCAAAAGTTCACTAAGTGGACAGGGGTTCGGATCCTTTCCCTCCCTTCTTCCTCCCTTTTGAATTGTAATATTCCCCAGTATACCAAAAAGAAAAAGACTTGTTGTCCTTATATTTTATTTGGGCTTGATGAATTGCTTTGGTTTTTGTATGGCATAAATGCCACTTTGCACCCTTAAGTTTATACGGATTGTCACTTTGCACCGAACTTTTTTATTTTGATCAAAACGCACCCTAAAGTTTTATTTTTGTGCCACTTTGCACCCTCCGTCACGGTAGGACAAACGGTTCCATCACGCCGTCCGACGTGGCATGCCACATGTACCAAAAAAATGACACGTGGCACGCCACATATTAAAAATCGCCACGTGTTATTTTTTGTCCACGTGGCATGTCATGTCGGAAGCCGTGGCGGATCTGTTTATCCTACCCAACTGAGGGTGCAAAATAGCATAAAAATAAAACTTTAGAGTGTGTTTTGACCAAAATAAAAAAAGTTGGGTGCAAAGTTGGGCCCGGAAAGAGGATTAAGACTCTACAACTTTCATCAAGGACTTGGAAGCTAATTTGGACATGAAAGAAGTGAAAACGCTGAAGAAAATTGAAGACTTGGCGAAATCCTGATGGAGTTCAACTGGGGGGCCGACTTACCCTTCAATTGCGAGTCCGGTTGAAACCTCTAATTTGCGGCACCTCACTGTCCTAGCTAACAGGGAGCTAACTTGACCCCTAACCGGCCCCAATTGGGCTTGACGAAAATTTTCCCAATATTTTCAGATTTTCCGATTTTGCCCCTATTACTTCAATCTAGTTTAGGACTTTTTGTATCCCTATAAATACAAACTTTTAGAATTATTTTACTAGCTTTTTCTCATCAAGATTATTTCCTTGGTTGGAGAAAAGATTTGGATTCCCCTATTTTCTCTTAAGGTGAAGAACTCGGTGGCTTCAGCTTCCAAGCTGGAAATGAATTCCAAGGGAAACCAATGGTTGATCGATCACCTTAAAAAATCCAAATCCTTCAGAAACTTTGATTTTCTGGTGCTTGGAGTCAAGTTTGGAAAGGCACAAGAAGGATACTGGATTGCACTGGCAGTGGGGGCAAATATATCTAATTTTGCTAAAACCGATCAATTTCTTACTACTCCCTCTGTCCCTTTTTATAAGTCACATTCTATAGTTAGAAGCTTTTTTTGTCCCAAAATATAAGTCTCCTTTCTAAACCCAATGCATATTTAAAAATTATTTCCAAAACTAGCCTTGAAAGTGGTAGGGTAGTTAAGAAAGTGAGGAGGAGAGAGAATGAGTGGGAGAAAGAGAATAGGGGTAAAAATATAAAAACAAGATAAAAATACATAAAAGTTTGAACCCTAACTAACTTTCTTAATCTTGATGATATAATTAAAAGGGACTTATATAATGAGACAGAGGGAGTAATATTTACATTGATCCCAAAATTTCAGTTTGGGCACTTGCCCCGCCGATTGTAAATCCGCCACTAACAATGTAGAGGCGAAGCTAGTGGGCAGCGGCTTTACCTTTATGGGGAAATTGCTTTCTTTATGACTTTGACTTTCAATACCAAATGCCTTGCCTTTATTACACATTCCAAGCGCTTATTGCTGAGGCCTGAGGGTTGTCCTTATATTGTTTCAGACATTTGTCTTCTGTTTGGGCTTTTTATTTGGAGTGGGCTTGATGGATTGCTTTGGTTTTTATATTGGACTAATTTAGTAAGATCTGTTGGGCCTAGAGAGATGGAGTAAGGGAGGGAGAGGGAGAGTGGGAGGTATTTCATGATATTTGGGCAAAATATTGAAGAACATGAGATGAAATCAAGAGAGAATTAAGAGAATATTTTAATTAGTGAAGGAAGGGGGAAGAAGAATATATATAACTGTTGATGAGCTGTGGATGAGAGTTATAAAATTAAGGGTGTCGCTCTCTTTTTATTATGGATTCTCTAGGAATTAGGGTAAATCTTCAGAGTAACTTGTAAGTTAAGTTGTCATAGAATGACTTCCAATATAAATAACTCCAATTATTTTTAACAAGCTCATATAAAAGTTAAACTAATTGTTTTTTCTCTATCCTCATAGCAAATATATAATGCAACCAACAAGTTACAACCAATTAATAAACTCAAAGCCTTCTAACCAGAAGATCAACCCCATATTCAGGCTCTATAACCATATTCATGATTGGAGAATGCCTGTATTTGGGTGAGAGTGAATCTAAAGTTCAAGAATATAAGAGCAAGAAGAATCTTGAGCTCTGTAATTGCCAAGTGTTGTCCCAAGCATACATGAGGTCCAGCACCAAATGGCATGTACGCTTGTGGGAGCTTACATGCGCCACTCACTCCATTGGAAAATCTTTCAGGATCGAACTTATCAACATTAGACCCCCATAAAATTGACATCTTGGTGAAGTGTCCCAATTACTACCCATATATTAACCCCTTTGGACACATTAATGTTTCCAAGTTTCAAGTCCTCAAGTGCCTCCCTAGCGAATATGGAGGCTGGAGGGTAAAGGCGTAGTGACTCATAGATCACCATTGTTAGCTGCAAGGGCAACCATGTATCCAATTAGCGCTGTTCAATCAATATTTCGAGGCTAAATTTTGATTTTTTAAATGGCTTATTAGACATTTTTGGCCCATCAACTTACACATTAGCCCACTTCCAGAATTACCAATTCTATATCCAAACATGTAAAAAAGGACAAATTAGACATTTTTGGATGAAAATTTGTTTGGCCCTGTTAACAATTATCCAAAATGGAGCTAGTTTTCGCTTCTTGTTCTAAATCACTCTTTTCAGCACTTTCAAGAATGATTTGAAAAGACATCCTTCTTTGAGTTTGGTGTAATTGCTTCCTTTCTTTCCTTTACCAGCTTCAACATTAACCCACGATATTGTTTCTCCACCCTCCAAGCTTCTCTGTTGCTCTTGATTGGAAACCATCTGAAAATTGTAATTAGAATTCAATCAAATTTTTTAAAGAAATATGGACCAATTAAAGGAAAAATGTAGTACTAGTAATTAAGGTCAAACCTAAATCCGGGTATCCAATGAAGAAAAACATGCTTTCCCAAAATATCTTTCAGATTCTTAACCTTAGATGAATATTTGTTTCCCTTCTTCATAGTTTTTTTTTTTTTTTTGTTCAACCCTTCTTCATAGTTGATCCCAAAACAAGCTCTTGCAATAACATCTTCAGAAAAGCTTTTCATGTAATCATCAATCCTTAACTCTGCAACTCCAATTTCATCATTAATCTTATCATTCCAAGATTTCACAACCATTAATGCAGACTCCACCATTAATTTCGTCATATCCTACAATTATAAAAACAGGGTATTTAATTTATTAGTGTATATAATTAATTAAGTAAAGAAGAATTGATGTAAAATTAGAGATCATATTCTAAGTGTTACCATGACTTTGTCCAAGAAGAATTCAGGGGCAAGGATTTTTCTATGACGAGCCCAATCTTCACCGCTAGTGCCTAAAATGCCTTTGCCAAAGAGAGGAGAATTTAGAAGATGGGGAGACCTTCCCAAGTCAAAGCAAGTATATGTATGAATTTCCTTTACAATATCTGGGTGATTGGCATGCAACATCACTTTGTTCCCCATTGAAAACACAAACGTTGAACCTATCAAAATTTACAAAATAAAACTTTAATTTGTTTGAAAAATTTTCAGCAGAGAGATTATGAAAAAGTTAGAAATTATTACCAAACTGATTTCTCCAATTCTCGAGGAATGGGAACACAGCAGCATAAGAATTGTGAATTATAGTAAGTTTGAGTCCTTGATTTCGAAGTATTCCCAATCAAGAAGGATGGTGAAGGACCTTGGATTCCTTGATTTCGAAGCTTTGTTCGAAGCCTTTCAGGGTTCAATATTAGAGCATCAAACAGGCTTACCAGCAATCTAATGAACCCAACCAACAGAATAGTGACAATCATCTTGACAAGCAAATTAGTAGTAGTAATTAGCAAGTACTCCATGACTTAAATGTATAAAACTCTTAATTAACTGATAATTTCCCTTCCCCTTTTTTTGGTTCTTTTTTGCTTTTCTTGGAGCAACATATTATGTCTTATATCTTTGCTAAATTAAAAGAAGACTTAATGTACAAATTATTTTTTTAATAGCAGTAGCTTTAATTTATGCAAACAAAACTACAAATCACAAACAATTAGAACGGTATAAAAAAAACAAAACTAAAAAGGGGGTAGAGAGAGATATGAGGCGGCCAACTTTAAAAAGTAGATGGGTAATCATTTGATACACCGGCGGTGTAAATTTTGGAATCCACAAGCGGGTTGTAGAGTTGACACATGTCCATTTTTTGAATTAATTAAGTTTTAAATATTTCAATCTACTCCATAAAGGACACATGTCACCCTTCAAGATCTGTTTGTGTAGTCTGCTAAACTCCACTGACAGTGTATTGTATAATTTTGCCAAAGTAGATATATATATATATATATATATATTGAGATCAAAAGTATTATATATTAATTTTTGAATGAACAATCCATTTCACTTGAAATTTTCAATTATAGAATATGATTAATTGTGATTTTCGTTTTACATCACCAAATCAATTTATAATATGGATCCTTGCAAAACTGACTGGTAGGAGCAATGTTGACAATGTCAATGCTCGTGATGCATGGCAGCATGGGTATCTATCTATATATTCAAAAGTCAATCAGTGCATCTTACAGAAATAAATATAAAAAGATTAATGGACAAAAAATAGTAATTTAACAAGCATGATAGAGAATAAATGATTTTTATTTAAAGCTAAGTAAATATTTGCAGTACAACAAACAGGATAAAGAAAGATATTATCATAATCTATAATATTATAAGGCAAATTATACAATACATCGGCGGTGGAGTTTAGAAAATTACACAAACGGGTTCTAAAGGGTGACATTTGTCCCTTAGGGACTAAATTGAAATATTTAAAACTTAATTAATTCAAAAAATGGACATGTGTCAACTCCACAAGCGGAGTTCAAAATTTACACCGCCGGTGTATCATATAATCACCCATGGTATAATTATAGTATAATTAGTAAAATCAGGAAATTAAATGTCAATTTATTATGTCCGGCCAAAAATAAATGCCCAAAAAAAAAGTATGTGTGATTTTTCCTTTCTTAATGCCAAAAAAAAAAGTATGTGTGAATTTTTACTTAAATACAGATTGGGCTGGGCTACTATGCAAAAGCCTTCCATGTCCGATGGGCCTTACCATAATAAAAGTGTATGTTATTTTTCCTACTTGTGATATAAAATGAACTCAACTGGCATTAGCATCTTTTGGAAGAAGAAGAAGAAGAAGAAGAAGAACAAAAAAAAAAATCTGGTATTAGCATCTTCAATTTGTGTTGTTCTTTTTCAATTTAAAACAATAGAAAGAGAATTATAGACTCGGGCTTTTTTTTTAACGATGTCTATTTGGTAAAATGCTCTAATATTGCTGCATCCAACATCCAGCAACCACATTAATTAGATATATGAACTAATCAAAGTTCGAGTTACATAGGACTCAAACGGAAGAGATCCTTAGCCCAAAAAACAGTAGAGATCCTCTCTCTAAACATCTAATTTCTCTACTCATAAAAACTCAAATCCAATTACCTTTTTTTTTCTTTTTTTTTGCTCATCCCACATGATTCAACCGAGGTTGGTATAGAATTTCTTTTTTCATGCATGAGAAATGAAAAAATAATGATTTTAATTAAAACTATATATAAATGAGTCCAATAAACTAAAATTAATAAATACCAATCACTCAATTGTTTCCTATTTACAATTTTCTTTTGTATAATCAATTTTTTGTTGTAATCATCATAAAGTAATACTTATCAACCTTGCAGTTTATTAAATTAAATTATCTGAAAAGAATTTTAATGCTCAAGCGGGAAACAATAACTTATTATATATAGTACTAAATTCTCGTAAAAAAAAATCAATATGTAAATATTTTCCTCTTTTTTTCTTTCATTAATTTCTTTCTTTCAATTGACTTGTAGAAATCAAACGTTGCTTTTGGGCTTAATGGGCAAAAAGGCCCCTGAACTTACACCGAACCGTCAAATAAGTCCATGAACTATTATTTCAGCCAAATAAGTCCCTGAACTCTTAAAAAAGTCAAATAAGCCCTGTTCCCAAGGCTAAATGCTTAAATAAGGACTAAACGTTTTAAGATTTTCTCAAATAGGGATCAAAATACACAATTTCAACAAATTAGAAAACATACTTAATATATTTTTACAAATTGGATACAATATAAGTTAATACTAATATATGAGGGATATATAAATTGAAAATCACATGATAATTTTATATCATATTACGTTTAATGAATTTATTTTGATTAATAGGGTTTGATTTTTAATTAACATGATAATATCATTTTTTTTATCAAATTTAACGTATATGTATGAGAAGCATTTGTTTTCATTTAAGGATTCCCTAATTTGTAAAAATTTGCTAAGTATGTGTTTTAATTTGTTGGAATTGTGTATTTTGATCCTTATTTGAGAAAATCTTAAAACGTTTAGTCCTTATTTGAGCATTTAGCCTTGGCAACAGGGTTTATTTTGCCTTTTTTAAGAGTTCAGGGACTTATTTGGCCGAAATAATAGTTCAGGGGCTTATTTGACGGTTCGATGTAAGTTCAGGGGCCTTTTTGCCCATTAAACTGTTGCTTTTGCTACGCAAAAAGTAATTGATCCTTATCACTGATGATATATAAGAGAGAGAGAGAAAAAAAAATTGTGGTTCCAGCTGGCACAATGTAACATTTCAATTTTTTTTTACTAGGTCAATAAAGGTAGAAATTTGGAATTATATATGGAAAAAATGTAGGAGTACTATTCAATGTGAATATTTTCTAATATTATTTCTAAGAATTTTTTTTGTAGAAAGAAGAACATACTAGAATTTTGTAGGTCAGAGTCTGCCAACTTATAAAGGTCGCTCGCTCGCGCATGTGACAGGTGAAATGTTGAAATCCTTCCCTCCTTTAATTACCCAAAGTTCATATAGTCGCGCAGGTCACATTTTCTAAGGTCAAATGTTTTGCCATCCTCATGACATATGTTGTGGTACGTACTGTGACTGTTTTTTTTGGTATCTCATCCGGTATTCAGGGCTTTGGCCTGACTAATCCAGATCCGACCCGCGTCGCGCATCTGGTTATGGTGGGTGAGTCTCCCAACAGGGGCAGCTGCGTACGCAAGGTCTCGAACCCGAGACCTGCTTAAGCTGGAACAGGCCGCTTACCATTTGATCCAATCCCTTGTTGGTACGTACTATGACTGTGATGATGTAACTTATTCGTTAATTAATTTTTTTATTTATATAATAAGTATTTATATTTTTTTCTAATTTTAGATTTTTCACAATAATTTTAAATTTAATTTTACTTTTTTTTTCTGTAAATATATAAATATATATATATATATATATATTCTTAATTTCTTTCTAGTACTCCATATCCTACCTTATCTGTCTAGTATCATATATATATTCTTATAATATATATATATATATATATATATGTTCTTAATTTCTTTCTAGTACTCCATATCCTACCTTATCTGTCTAGTATCATATATATATTCTTATAATATATAAATTTTAAGGAAAATTATTCAATAAACTGTCAGGTGTTTAGCAGATTGTACGTGTGACTCTAGAAGGGTGGCATGTGTTCCCTAAGGACTAAATTGAAATATTTAAAATTTAATTATTCAAAAAATTGACACATGTCAACTCCTCACCCCATTTGTGGAGTCCAAATTTTACACCGACAATGTATCAAATGATTACCCAAATTTTAATTAAAAGTTTTATAAATTATACCCTCCTATTAAATTCTAGAGGAAAAAAGAAAAATAAAACCCCACTCCTTTTAAATGGTTTTGTTTAAAATGCTTAGTTTTATTTAGTAAATGTCTGTGAGGGACGAAGGGGGAGATCAGAAAGGAAAAATGGGAAAAAAATATGGTCAAAATAGGAGACTACAAGAAAAAAAAATGCATAATTCGACATAAAAAGTAGAATATTATTTATTTATTTATTTATATAATAAAACCTTTCATAAATGATTAAGTTAATGGTGCATGCATCGGAGCACCCATTATGAAAAAATTAATCCTACTTAAATTATCTAAAACAATACATTGATGATGAAAATCTCAAAAGAGATTGGGATTAAGATTATAAACGCACAGGAATAGCCGAACAACATATGACTCAATACCAAAACATACTGAGCTAACCCATGAGTCAAACAAACTCCTCCTTAAAAACTAGGATTGTACCACGTGCGAACTAGAGACCAAATCGAATAGCAGGAATTTCGACACATGTGAAACTCCAAGGGTGAAAAAGCAGAATCCTGTCTCGAAATATTTGAAGTTTGACACCATCTAGGTTTGATTACATAAAGATTCTATCTTTCTCCCCCAATCCTTCAAACCGGAAAAGATCAATTGTTGAAACAAGAAAAAGGATCAATAAAAATAAAAAACAAGTCGCCGAAGGAAGGAAAAAAAAAATTGTACTAGGGAAGACTATTAATGCTCTCACTAGAGCTAAGAGTCCTCCAAATCTAAGTATATAAACAAAAAATAAAAAAACGGAAGAAAAAAAAATCTCTCTTCCACCTTAGTGGTATAGGAGTAACAAATGCAATGAAAAAAAAAATTAATCGCGAGTTATATTCTATTCATTCAATTAATCTACTCCTACTTAAATCCTAGATTTTAAGATAAAGCACAATTTCATAATGAATTTAACTTCATGATAATAATAATTAATTTTAATAGTAAGATTTTGATTTGTAGACTATCTTCAATAGGGTTCAATTCTATCCATTTATTGCACATTTATTTTTTAACATATAGTTTTTTTTTTTTGTTATTGTACGTAACATAGTTATAATTTATCACCAAAATTATATTATCCCGGTTGACATGTCATATAACTACAACTATTAAAGCCTATCCTAATATATATGTGTAAAATTTATCCTAATCCAGAATTTTAATACTTTGTAAAATTTGTTTCTCTAGATGAATTATGAAACTATAAACTTGTACGAACCAGACAGTATATATATAATTTGGTTAAAAAAACTCCTGATTGGACGACAGATAGCGCAAATTTCCCAAGCGAAAGACGAAAGGCGGATTTACTAATTAGCATGTTGATTTAGGAAAAAAAGAGGAGAGAAGAATTTCTACGTGCAATATATAGCGGCCTATATGAATGATTGGCTCTGCATTTTAAATTAAATGGGTATTATTATTAATATATATATATTATTATAGAAGTTGACTAGTAGTGCTTGTCGACGTCTACTCGTCTGCATTGAAAGCGTACGACATCGTTTTGTTCTGTCATGTAGGTGGGAGTGAAGGGCCAGGCTGGCATGAAACAAGGGGACAAAGCCTGTATATTACTCAATAAAAGAAGAATATATTATATATGATCTCCATGCAGATTGCTGACTATATATATATATATATATATATAGATTCTGCAGCCGCAATAACTTTGCGCTGTTAACCTTAACAAATAGCAGCATATATATTATATGGATGATCATCAAAGGCTGCAGCAATACGCGCCGCCTTCAGGTATCAATCAAATGTTTAAAATTTTTGCATATGATGAATTAACTGCCACAGCCATATATATGGGCTTCCATGTTTTTCTTCCCTTATCTCTCTCACCTTTCTTCTATCTGTTTCAACCCTAATTATCTTCCTCCTTTTTAATTAGCTCTCGATGATACCTAAAGTAGTTTTATTAATCGAAACAAAGCTTATTTGTAAAAATGAGACCCTGGATTCGCCTCAATTATACCCAGGATGAGCCGGCTTAGTCAAGTTGTGTGAATTGTTATAGGGTTTCTGTTTTTTTTAGGTTGACACTTTTCTGAGAGGTTTTGCTTAAAAATTAACCTTTCTCCACTACAGGGAGCTAGGAGCTTAATTTCATAATTTGATGCATTTTGTAAAGAAACAAATGTATAATTTGTTATATACTATAGTAATTAATTAATAAGAAAAAATCACTGATTTAATATTATAAGTTTCTTGGTCCTTTATGTAATATTATATTTGGGATTTTCATTAGGGTTTCAGGTTTTAGGTTATAATATATATATATATATATATATATATATATATATATACTAAATTGTTATCATCTGTTTTAGGTTTTAATTGAATTTTTTATGTAGAGAAATCTTCAAATTCCTTATAAATCTACATAGCTTTAATCTCTTTTATACCCCACCTCACCAAAAAAAATTTTTAAAAAATTTTTTTTGTTGCAGACTAATTGTTTCATTTCTATTTTTGCAGGTTATTTCCCTGCTGGACTGGAAGAAACTAGAGCGCTTACTCCACCTTCATCCTGGGAGTATTTTACTCGAATTAATATCCAGCCTCCTCCAAATCTTCCCCAAATCCGGGCGGCCGCCACCGTTTCAGGTTAGTTTCCTAATTCTTTAAGTACTGGAAAGCGCACTGTGCCTAGGGCACACGAGAATCATCAAATTAATATTCAAGGATCAGTTGCTGATGAAATCAAGCAATTGACACTGGAATAGTATCTCTTAATTAATATCTTCTTGGAACATTATTTAATTTACTTTTCACTTTCAGGTCCTAGCCCTAGGGCTAGGGTTCCAATTACAAACCAGCAGCTGCAGCTTACACCCTCTCATGAGTCTCATCCACAAAATCTGATGAGTCACCAGGAATTAGGTTTATATATATATATATATATACTGAGAATAATACACTGTTTTAAATTTTTTTTTTTTGAAAGGCAAATAATTTTATTGAAGAAAGATTGGGAAGGAACAAGGGAGCCTCGTTAAAACCTTCACAAGGGAAAACCCAGAGAGAAAAAAATTATACAGTACAAAAGATAGAAAACCAAACAAGTCACCACAATCGACCAACAATCCACATATAAACCTTCATCCGTAGCAGCATACTCTCCCAACCGAAACATTAATAAGAAAAAACAAGCAAAACAGCAGCTGCACATCAACACAATACCAAGCACACCCCTTCCACAACACACACGTTCTGAAGAAAAAAATAGCCCAAGACAGTGCAGTACATAGTAAGTCTTGCCCATCAAAAACTTCAACAAAACAACAATCCAGGGCCAAAGTTAAACCGCAGCCATCGAAGCCCATAAATCAACAATCCAACACAATAGTCTCCCGACTCCAACAACCAACAAACCATCGGTAGACAAAACTAAACTACCAAAAACAACCTCCATTTAACACCAGAAAGCAACATGCTCTGAATTCACAAAACACAACTTCAACGTAAACCTACACAAAGCTCAAAGAAAAGACTAGACTCGGAGAAAGCTCAACCAGTATCCGTATAGCCAAAAACATTAGCGATGCCCTAAACATAGTTAACCTGCAGCCACACAAGTCTCAGACTTGAATACAAAGACCACCACACAAACAGCACAGAGCCAAACAAATCAGCAGTCACCTACCTTTTTCATCGATAAACTTTTCCAGGATCAAATTATCATCACAAACAAAGGAAACACCTAAGTCTAACATCTTACTTACCTCTAAAGTAGCTTTAGTTTCCTTCATCAAAACATGATTCCTGTTTTCGAAATCACCATCTGAGAGTGAAAGACTACCTACTTCCCTTTTATGTGTTGTCTTCTTAGATTTCTTCTGTTTTTTCTTTTCAACCTTCTTGGTTAATTTCTTATTTTTTCCAATAACTTACTGAACCAATCTTCCTCGATCTCTTCCTCAATATCCTCCAACGTTCTGAATTTCCTAGTATCCTTCCCCTTGATCATTATTGAATCCTTGCGAATCTAAACTACTTCCCCACGTGAGACGCCTTCTTCACTTCTCTGTCCATCATGCTTAGCGCCACTCTCCTCCATACCCTCTAGCCCAGCACACATCAAAGCCTCTGTGTAACTGTTACATTCTTCCGAAAGCTTTTTTGGGCCCACTTCCAAATTCTGTAAATAACCGTCCTCCCCAACACCGATAGAAAACTCTTTATTCCTTGCAGAAACATTCTGTGAATCAACCTCTTTTCCATTCTCCGCAATAAACCCACCGCCCACCAATAAAACTTCTCCCAATGCCAATGATAAAGCATTTTTTGGTGACTCAACATGCTTACCATTACTCACCGTTTCTCTAACCATTTCAATTGAATCATCATTAATTGTTCTTCTAACTTCCAATGTCTCTTTCTCTAAACAGAAACTTTTCATTCCCTCCTCGGAATTGGAACAAGCATTACTAGAGCCACCATCAACATTGACAATACCGTCACCGCCACTCTCAAATGGATGTTCATCTGTAAACTTTTCATCAATGGAAATTCTAAGGACAAAGCGAAAACCTCTCCATGATCCAACAAATATCGGCGGAAAACAGGCTTTATTTTGGACTTCGATCAAAAACCAAGCTGCCACCATTGTTGATCTTTCTAAAGTAACATCAGTAACTTTAATGAGTTTGCCCCAACTGCTTGCAATTTCTTGGAAGAAATTCGGATGCCATAAGAACAAAGGGACCCCTTCCACTTTAATCCATACCTGACTTATTCTCTCTTCTCCACTATCGTCCCAAAGATGAAATTTAGAAGAACACATCTCCATCAACTCTCCTGGATTAGTTAGAAATATAAATTAATATATATAAATTTTACACTGCACTGTTTTAATTAATATATATAAATTTTACTTTTGGTGTTTTAAATGGGAAAATGTTATGTATTCATTTCAGGTCCTAAGGCCTCTCTAGTAGTGATCAATGATGAGTTGAGCGGCCCCTTCGAGTTAGGTATATTATCATGTATGTTATTGTATATATTTCATTTCATCTCCTTCTGATGAATTGATTAATTTTCATATATATTTACTGATCATAACCCTTTTTCTTCTTTCCTTTTCGACTCTTTTGGTGTGCCATATGCCATTTATAACTATCTGACATGTTTGCGTTGCCTAATTCTTTTCAGTGACTGAAGCGGAATTCGTTAAAGATCATATTAGTAATTATACCATGTCAAACCCATCAATACAAGGCAACAAAGATAAAAAGTACAGATTGAACAGCAAAGCCAAATCGGAGTACAAGGTTTATTTGATTCAGAGACTTCAATCGGAGAATGAGATGCTAAAAGAAAAAATAAAAGATTGTTGTGTCAATTTGGCGAACAAGGATCTTTTGATTGAGAGACAACAGGAAATAATCAATACCCTGACTGATGAAAATAATCGACTTGAATCAGAAAATGAGATGCTTAGACAACAAGTAACTAGAAGTCATGGCCATTGGTTTGAAATTGATAAAATGCCATGATATATGCTGTTGTTAATTTCATGTATCACTCCTTTATTAGTTTTGAGTATACTTGCATTTTCTTCGCACTATCAGTGTGTCATTTGCTTCTTTTTTGTGTAAAAACTATCTTGTTGTAAGTTATATATCTAGATATGGGCTCTGTATATATACACCACTTTTTATCACCAATTTTATATATGCATGCATGAAGCTTCATATATATATACGTTCAAATCTTTTTTCTACTTCTAAATTGTTAATATTATTAGTATAATATGTATTGCCTTCTATATTTCTTTTCTTTTCTTTTATAAGGTTTATGCCATGGGTATATATGTCTCTCACTCTCTCTCTCTCTTTTTTTTCCTTGTGGTACAAGCTTGCATGTTTCTTTCCCACCAAATTCAATTATAAACTTTTCATATCTAACTCCCACAGTCCTCTGAGTTTTTTTT